>JAAGKR010002414.1:0-94798 GCA_011419295.1 Clarias macrocephalus
CACATATACACACACTCTTTTGTGTGTGTGTGTGTGTGTGTGTGTGTGTGTGTGTGTGTGTGTGTGTGTGTGTGTGTGTGTGTGTGTGTGTGTGTGTGTGTGTGTGTGTGTGTGTTAACCTGACTAAAACCAGACTTTGTGTGTTAAGGTTTACTTTTCTTTTTTTTAAACTCACTTTCATTTTTACACCAAAAGCATGCATCGTGATGACATAAACAACCACATGGTGCCAGTTTATTTCACTCCTGTTTCTTCACACAGGAGAACATGGCCTTTTTACAGAAAGTGAGGTCACAAGTGGAGACAGGGGAGACATGACAGGATAACAGGATATAGTAACTAAAAAGGATTATTAATTTCCTGTTACCAGACATATGATCGGGTGGGAGAATGGTGCGCATTAATTGTATACTTTTGTGTTGAGATGAATTTAAATATTTGATCTCTGTAATGTTTCAAAATCAATGATTGTTTGTAATGAATTTTGAAAGCATGTACGTAATAAAGATAGATTTAAAAGTCAGTGTTTATGTGTGTGTGTGTGTGTGTGTGTGTGTGTGTGTGTGTGTGTGTGTGTGTGTGTGTGTGTGTGTGAGAGAGAGAGAGAGAGAGAGAGAGAGAGGAGCACAAGAGAGTTATACTGGCACTTTTAAATAGACTTCGTGGAACACCAAATCCTTTCAGCTAGAGATATCAGCTGATGCCCTAGGATTTGCCAGGGCAGACGGAAAAAAGGTGGGGGAGGGAATTAGGGGGTGTTGCAAAAGTAATGGGTGGAAATGAGGGCGGAAGAGGGTGGGAAGGAGGATAACAGATATCATAATTCCTATTGACAGGGCAAACTAAATCTTCACACTCTTCCTTTTAACAGAGGTCACATGTTAGATAAAGAAAGAGCTTTTTCCATCTATGACTAGGAGGGAACATTTCTGATCTAAACATAGTGCTGCAGTGCCTAATGGAGTGCAAAAGGGGAGGTGAATAAATAAATACAAACACTTTTAGAAATGAGTAATAAAATGTCAGAGAAGACCCTCATTGCACTGGGGTGTACTGCTTCCTTTTAGGTTTCCCAGAATTTAATATGTTTAGCATAGAAACATGTGAAACAGTTCTTCTTAGAATGCCATAACTAAGACTCTCTCTCTCTCTCTCTCTCTCTCTCTCTCTCTTTGTGTGTGTGCAACTTGAAGAGTATTTAGGTTCCTGAGATACTCTAAATGCTTGTCGTCTGAGTCCTTTCTGCTGGCTGGGTTGGATGTGTGTGTGTGTGTGTGTGTGTGTGTGTGTGTGTGTGTGTGTGTGTGTGTGTGTGTGTGTGTGTGTGTGTGTGTGTGTGTGTGTGTGTTTTCATTTCAAGTATTGGAATCTACAACAGTTTTGACGTTGTGGGGACATTTGTCTGGTCCTCACAAGAAAAACACTTTTATTTAACAGAACCTGTATTAAAAACGGTCTTCTTTTTAGTTACTGATATTAAGGTTGGTGTTTAATATAGGTGTTACCACATTATAAAAATACCTAGATACATGCAATATTAAGCACACAAACACAATTTCTTGTGCTTTTACTCTTGTTCTCTAAGTGGAGGAAGCATTCCACATGTCAGCCAGTAAATCTTCAACACGGTCTGTGGCTCATCTTACTGTCAAAGTGCCCTTCCGTGTCTTCCTCAAATACCCCACCTCCCCCCACCCCACTCTTTTCTCCCGCTCACTCAATTCACTCTCAGCCTTCTCGCTTTCCCTCCACGTTCCTGTGTTCTGCACAGAGTTGCATTATAAGTTGTCGTCATCATCATCATCATCATCATAATCATCATCATTCTTCACCTTATGTTAAACTTCTGGCCAAGTTCAGGCCTAGATGACATAATTCACAGTTTTCACACTGAAACTAATTATCAAGATCCTTTTTTAGTGTAACGGTATGTTCGTGCTTTTTGTCATTCATGCTTGCATGAATTCATGTCTTACTTTCACAGGATGCGTTCATTCATGAAGAATTGTTTAATTTATAACAAATCGATGGATTTAGTGGACATGATAGAAAGATTTTTTTCTTTTAACATTAACTGGAAAAAGATGCATGCACAATTGATCATACTTTAATAAATAAATAAATAAATAAATAAATAAATAAATAAATATGGCAGGGCAATCCATTTTATCTTAAATGCACACACACAAAAAAAGCCAAACCCTTATCTCAGCCAAGCTTTTCAATGCAGAGGCCAAAAGAGGGGAGAAAATTCACATCAATAGATTGCAATAATCCACACACCGGGTGTGGACAATTACTCATTACTTACTCATTCCTCACCACTCGACAACGCTTCACGTTACAGCACATGTCTGACCATCTCCCTGCTGCCACAATGATATAAAATACAAATCTCATATGAGATATGAGACATAATCTTTAAATTATCTAAAGCACTAACATTATCCTATCTATGATAGATCAAATATTGTCTGCAGAATCACGTTAAAACTACAGGTTTTTTAGATTGGAAATAATAATAATAATACTTTCAAAGGGGTTTGACTACCCACAAAAATTCTAATAGAAAATAATTGTAAATGTTCTAGGGAAAAAAGGGGATAGATGCATAAATATACATACCCCTTAAATAATACCTAGAAAAAGCAACCTTTCCTTACAGCACTCAGACTTTTGGGGATTATCAATAAACTATTAAATAATCACATCTTTGCATCTTGTGCATGTGGTTTGCGTAAGAAGGTGATTATTTTCCCTACATCTTCAGCAGTCTAGTGGAGGTCTGCAGGTTTTATGACCTTTCCAGATTGATGTGCAGCAACAATTGATTCTCCAAGACCATTGATTATGTCTTTTCCTCTTGGCATCTCACATGTGAAGCATATGAGAGATTTATCACATCCAAAGAGTGACTAGTACTTGCGAGATATCCCTGCAACTATTTTAATGTTGCTGTAAGTCTCTTAGCAACCTCCCTGATATGTTGTCCTTTCACCAGTTTAGAGGAATGTCCTGTTCTTGGTAATGTCACTGTGGTGCCCTATTTTCTCAACTTGGCCTTGGTGCCATAGTACATTTAACATGTTTTGGAAATTCTTTTCTGTTCTTGTTCTGATTGATACTTTTCAACAGCGAGATCTGGTAGAACGGTTTCTCAGAATGTCGGACAAATGATCAGACTGCATGCTTCAAGTCATGCTCTCACAGGAACTCATTTAATGACACAGACATGTGGAAATCACATGGAGCAAGGTCAGGACTGTGTGGGGAATGTGGCAATTACTCCTAGCCGAGCTCCTGTAATGTGCAAGTGGTGCGTTGAGCAATATGGGATCATGCATTTTCCTGCAAAAATAGAATGCCAGGCCAGGCCGAGTGTTTCACTTAGTGAATGTTCACAAGAACAAGTGAAGGCTCTGGGCCGCCATGCATGTACAAACTTTTGTAAAACATTTGCACCATTCAATAGATCATCACTTTACTGTGCAATCTCTCATGTCTTTTGTAACGGGAAATCAGAAATCCCTGTTTGATTTGAGCACACCTCATATATTCTGCATAAAAGTATATGAGTATACAATGTGCACTTAGGCACCTTTGTACATTTTGTCACTGGGGTCTTGTAACACGCATCCTTCTCTTAGAAATCAGGATAAAGAAATACCGTTCTCTGGTACCGTTATCTTCCAAGCTAATACTGGCGAAATGTTTAAAGAAGAAAGCACTAAATGTAATATAAAGTGATTGTAATACACCACTTAAATAAATCGACAAGATTAAACAAACTGAATAATAATGCACTAAGAAAACCTATGAAAATTTAATTCTTTTACTGCTGACTTAAGTTATTCTACATTTAATTGTACAAATTTATTATCGTTTCAAATGTTTATTACATTGCTAGTGAAGACAAGTTAAAATTAAAATGTATACGACTTACACACTGGTATAAAAACTATGAGCTTATCAAACAATCCAGAAATTATATGAACAGTCTAACTGTCCCACATAAAAGTAATTATCCCTTCAGGAGCAGAGCAGAAGGGAAAGGGAGACGAGGTTGGCTTGCCTTCACTGATCTAGGTTGATTGACAGACTGCATGTTAATTTCAAATCCTTCCCATTGGCCAATACAATCTCCTGATCCTCAAAGACTATGCTACACATGTCACCCCATATGACGTCTGAAACACCCCTGCTTGCTCACAATTCGGAGTCAAGCGTGACACTGATGAGTCCTGCCAGGAAAAAAAAATCCATTGTCAGTATAATCAATTTTTCTTGATAGGCTGATTAAATGACTTTCGTGCTCATTCGTAACAGATTAGCTGTGAGAAATTGAATCTCTCTATGCTTTAACTTTATAGGATTTCAGCATAAAGGCTTTCTAGTTTACTAGGATGGTATTCATGTTGGTGTATGGGGGTTGTGGAGGGTAGGTAATCCAATGTGTAGGTTATATAAAAAGAAGAAGACGAAAAGAATATGATGATGATAATAGTCCCGCTGTTGCTATGTACAGTTTGTCCCCCACATGATCACTACTGATTAGATATTATTGATGTGATGAATACATTGATAATGATCAATGTGTCTAATACTGTTAGCTATATTCAATCATGTGTAAAACTTAGTGCCTAAAACTTGTGTTTTTGTGTTTACATAATAAAATAATCTGATAGAAGGGTGTCTTAGTATTAGCTAAATACAACCTCAGACGAACCACAAGATATAACTTTTTTCACCATTATTTTTAAACAAAAATGAAGCCAAAAAGAAAAAAAACATGTGGGCAAGACCAGGTCCCCTTTTACTGCTTCCACAGGATATAAGAGGGTAAGTTGAAGCCAGGTGCTGCTAATCATCAGCTCTTGATTAATTGATCATCAGCAGGTCTGCAGACCTCTATAAATGTAGAGGTTTTGGCAGTTTGCCGGTCTGGAGTGTTCAGGTGTATGTTAACACGATGACAAGGGGAAATATATCAATGGTCTTAGAGAATCAATTGTTGGTGCACATCATTCTAGAAAGATTCATAAAACTATTTCAAAACATTTTGGAGTTCAGCATTCTGTGAAAGATTATTCACAAGTAGAAAGCATTCAAGACAGTTGCCAATCTTCCCACGAGTGCACATTCACATCTTAGCACATTCACCCCAAGATCAGACCATACAATGCTCAGAGATAAAAAATAAAAAATAAAAAAAATAAAAAAACAAGAGGTACATCGCAGACTCTGCAGGCCTCACTGAACACGTTAAATGTTAAAGTCCATGAGAGCATAATTACAGTAGAAGAAGACTGAACAAGTAAGTAAACCTCTTCTGACTAAAAAGAACATGGATGCAAGACTAAGGAGAATTTTAGCAGAACCTCATGTGGGCCTGGGCTCTTGCAGTCATTGAGTTGACTGCTCTGTATAGACTAGATAGAGTATAGACATGTAAAACTTGGTCCAAATTCTGTCGTGCAACAGAATAAATTTGAATAATGAAGCACACTATTAAATCTACAACACACTGTAAACCCGAATAAGTTGGCACAGCTAAAAAAATTTGAAGTCATCAGTTACATCAATTTTTTTAAGTAATGATGTTTTAAATTTTAAGTAAACAGAACTATCAGTTTTGGAGTTCGCTGTACTCATTCATATTAATCGTTATTTACTTGCATTACTGAGTAGCCTAACTCATACTATATATATTTTAGTTTTAGCAAATTAAATAAATTGTTGTTGGTCTTTTGCCTGCTCCTGTCAATGGATCGCCACAGCAGTTTGTCACAAGTTTTTGCGCCAGATGCCGTTCTGAACACAACTCTCCCATTTTGATCTGGGCTTGGGACAGACACTTCATCCAGTGACTGGGAATGGAACCCGGTCCTTTTGCATGGCAGGCAAAACACCTACCACTGAGCCACCAGTGCTCTGGTACTTTAGGATGCCCAGATTTGTAAAGATCATGTGAAGACAGACCAATCCACCATCTTGATTAAAACAATTCAGTGTGGGCAGTTTATATGTGCATTGATGACGTCAGACACAAAATCGCTAGTCTGAAAGATTTTAAGTTGGTGGAACTTTAAGGAGACAGTTACTGTGGCTTAAAATATCAAATTTGTTCCGCTAACTTGAAAAGCGTAATTTCTACAAACTCATAAATACCAAAAAGTTCTAAATACTCATCAAGGTCTATTCATTTGAACTAATTGTAATTGTTTGAGTTAACAGTACTCAATATGTTTAATTACTTTGAGCATTAGGGTTTACAGTGCAGAATGGATGAAAAAATAATAAAGTTTTGGAACGGCCTGAGTAAATGGCCTGAATCCAGACCTCAATCCTCAATCCAGATCCTTGTGGTGCAGCACTGTGCGAACCCTCCCACTTTTGTTCTTAGCGAATCAATGTTGTTTTTAAATATTTGGGCTCATGTGATTGGACCATTCTCAACGAGTCTTTTCCAGCACTTCTTATGACAAGCGGAGCTGCTGACTGGATGCGATGTGAGTCAGCCCTTTATTTTATACTAGTAGTAATGATGCTTAATCACCTGATAAATGGCTATTTACAGGCGAGTATTAAAATTTTAATTAAAATTTTGTTTGCCCCCCCCAACCATTTTTTGCCCCAGCCGCTACTGGTCAGGACCTTAACAGAGCTATGCATAAACAAATAGCCAAAAACCTCAATTGACTTTAGCAATGCTGTAAATAAATGGTAGAATGGACTGATAAGTCATACAGAAAACAATTATTTCAAGTTATTCCTGCTAAAGGTGCATCTGCAAGCTCTTGACTCAGGGTACTTAGCCTTGCCCACATGATTCATATGGCTCCATTTTTGTTAACTAAATAATAGCACAGTGAAAACAATTAAATCTTGTTTTTTTGTCTGGAGTTGTATTTGCTGAATACTAAGACCCCCTACGATCAGATGATTTTTAGCATGTTTTTACAGCCAAAAAAAAACCCCTTTATTTTTAATGTTTTAATGTTACTAAAAGAAAAGGCATTAACTTTTACATGTGACTGTATGACAAACAGCAGCATATCTAAATTCATCCTCATTAATACTTTATAAAAATCAATAATTTATATCCATCCAGTATTAATACCGAAAAGTCTCAACTGTCGTTTATGCTGCCATTTTATGGTGTTTTGGGATAATCTGAATCAGTTTTTCCATGGTAGCAGCAATTGTTTTATTTATTTATTTTATTTTGTTTTTTTGTCAAATCTAATAAATATTTAACTGCAGTTAAGCACTAAAAAAGCACAGTAAAGGACTGCCACATCAACAGTCAAGTTGTAAAACAGAACAACAGTAAAAGCATTATTTGTCTCATAAACATTTGAAATGTTTTATTGATTAAAAGTCACAAACCTTTACTGCAAGTGGCTAAACTTCATTATTTCTCAAGATACCGAGCAGAGTGTTTACATACTTATCTGTGTGTAGCATTAGCTAAGGTACTTTTAAGCTAAGTAACCTACTTTTTTGTCAAAAAATCTTCTAAAATGATTTTAGTTGCTATATAATTGTAACTTAAAAGTAAAAGCTGACCACAGATTATACATGAAAATTGCAAGGTAAGTCTGGCTAGCCAACAACAAAGCACTAGTTACATATAGCTTTTTAAGCCACCAGGAGTGGTGTGATACACCTTGATACCTTCTTGTGTGCATTGGCATAAATCTTTAAATACAATTATATAGTGAGGTATGACACAGTGTTTGGCAATGATACTACCAGATGTCAGATAAACACCTGGATAATGTATGTCATAAAAAAAAAAATTCATGAGTAACAGAACTAGCCTGACAGATCTTCAGTGATCACACTATTAGGAGGCCAATGTTAACATTGTAAAATCTAGAAAAAGTGCATGGTGACAGGGTCTGTGTACTGGTAAACCTTTAATTAAGGTCTAAAAAGAAAGATACTCTTTGTAGGCACAGTAGGTGCTATAAGCCAAGTCTAGGTCAAGTTCTTGACATTGCAGGGCTAGGTCAGATAGAGGTGCCATGGGTTTGCCATTACAAAAAAAAACCTATTAGACCCTAAGGTGTGAGCCCATCCATTCACGTGGCGTGAAATGTATTTAGCTAAAGGCACCTGGAAGCTGACCGGGACTGAACCTGACCCATATGCAGCTGCTGCCAAGACAGGGTTTGACATATGGTGGCTCAACTTGAAGGTCATTTTCAGCTTGGAAAAACCTCCAAGATGCTGCTCTACATCTTCTTATGTTCCTCTGATAAGGACCCAGAAGAATGATTGACCATTCCAGTGTAAGGAAGGATCTGAACCGCATATCCTGGATCATTGATATACACTGAGCCATGCCTGCAAACAAATTGTTTATTTGAATAGATTTTAACTCAAACTGTTTTCTAAACTACTTCGTCTGTTTCTTGGTCATTGTTGAGCCTGGGTGTTTAGCAAGCAATTTATGTTGAGGGCCTTGGGCCAGGACTCTAAGGCAAGGTTCAAATCTACCAGCCAAGTGCCTTGTGGCAGCATAGGCATCCCTGCACAGTCAGTTTAGTGACACTCAATCAGAAGGCATTCTTCAGACAGTCAATTCCCAGGCAGTGATGACATAACTGGTGTTAATCTTCAACTTCCAAAATATACTGGCTGCATGAGCCTTATACCATCGGTATTTGTGGCTACCCACTCAGTATGGTGTGAACTATGGTGGGAATCTGACCTACGTGCAGAGAGACAGTGGCACTGTATGTTGTGTGTGAAGGGGAAACCAGCTCCAAATTAAGAGCTGTAAATTAGTTGAAACTGAAATAAATGAGCTGGCTCAGCAATATGCAACGTGTGGTATGTTGAGGGAAAAATCTTTCGACCTACCAAGCAACAAAGGGGTGAACTGCCTTAAGAAAGATGGTGTGTGTGTGTGTGTGTGTGTGTGTGTGTGTGTGTGTGTGTGTGTGTGTGTGTGTGTGTAAAAGCATAATAAAAATCATCTTATCGTTGAAGGTCTCAGTATTAGGCAAATACAACCGCAGATGAACAACATGTCATGTCATGGTCCATCTACATGCCCGGCATATCAGGTGACAGATATATATCTGCCGTTCTTGTGGCAGTTATGTACAGGGTCGGGTTGTCAGCTTAACGATTGTATCTGAGCACTTAAGAGTGAAGGACTTTGCTCATGGTCCAACAGTGGTAACCCGGTGGTGTCGGGGCTTGAACTGGGGACCTCAGCAGTCCAACACCTTAACCACTAAGTACCCCCCCCCCCCCCTTATGATTCCCATTTGGCCCATTTGTTTTTACAACATTGCTTCATTTTATTGAGATTTATCCTGCCATAGTATTTTAATTGGGTTGATGTCTGGACTTTGACAAGGTCATTCCAAAACCTTGACTTTTTTTTCAGTCACTCTGATTCAGATTTACTAGTGTGCTTTAGATTATTGTTCTGCAGCAACAATGTCTTCTCACAAGACCATTGGTTTTGTCTTTCCCTCTTGGCATTGTGTTACTACACCTGAATGCTCCAGACAAAAAAAACGCCCAAACTTCGGCTCTTAAGAAAACTTAGCAGTCCTTTTATAGTCAGAGGTATCCAAAACATGGGTATTTCTGTTAACAGGGTTGAAATCATAGTACACAGTAAAATCCCCAATGTTTATTTAACACTTTCAGAGTTTATTTGAGTCCAACTGGACTCATATAAACACTGCTGGGTATTTCAACACTGTGGAATTTGCTGTGTCAGTCTGCATGAGTTTTGACCATTCATAGCTAATCATGAAGAACAGCAGGTACATCATAGATCAATGTTGTTTGTATTACCTTTGTAGACCGCTTTAATGATGGTTCGCCATGAGATTGGCTCGCTCTGTAGCCGCGTCATCAATGACTACACAGTAATCGTAAGTACATCGTATCATGCCATAGCTAATGTGTAGCCAATTTGTGAGTAATGTAGGGCATGATGTCACATAGTTGTGCAACCAAGGCCAAGAATTTAAATTCAGCATGCCCTAATAAGTTTGAGAATGTGGGAAAGTCTCCACACAGCACTCAGCTGCGTGTTTTTATTTTCTAAGTAGACAGTCCAAAAATGCATATCACTTAAAAAAAAAACCACAATTATATTAATACATTGCCAGCCTTGTTGAACCATTTCTAGAACATTATCTGACAATGTTTTTAGAACATCCAGAAGGCTGGACAGTATGAACATTTAATGAACCAAACATCATAACGTTCTAAAAACTTTTTTTTTTTTTTACAAAAATCTTTAGTTGGGTTGGTGTGTGTACATTATTTGGGAAAAGATCAGGAATGCCTTTTTATATGTATTTGTTATTTGCAGCCTATGAACTCTCACCCCTGTGTGTGTGTGTGTGTGTGTGTGTGTGTGTGTGTGTGTGTGTGTGTGTGTGTGTGTGTGTGTGTGTGTGTGTGTGTGTGTGTGTGTGTGTGTGTGTGTTGCACTCAAACTTGCACTTTGTGGTTGCAGTCTGTCCTTTTAAGTTAATGAAAGTATGTTCCCTACGTCTCACTCGAGCACAAATACACATTGTACAGACAGAAGAGCATATCATTACAAATCACTTAAGTGCAACCCACACCAGACCCAGACACACACACATACATTCTATTTTGAATCAACAGAGGTACACTGAAGTATAAACACTGACCAACAGAAAATCATATTTACACCCAACACTTATGTTTTGAAAATGAAATAGACATGTATACTGTATCATTAGAAGTATCCTCTTAATCTCTAAAGATTTTCGTCGCTCTGTCAAGAGTATTTCTAAATAAGTAGCAATGACAAAAACTCATCTCCTGTGTACTCTCGGGCAAAACCCCTAATCACTGCACTGCAACTGGCTCCAGCAGGCTGAGATGGACATCCTCCTCCTGACGTTCTGTAGATTTTTGTAGCAGTCCTGCAGAAACACATCCACCTCGACTCATTGCTCATATTTATATATAGTCACTTCAAGCTAGGTAATACAAGAGTTAGAGAAAAGGATGAATGCAGCATGCTGTTTTTCACAACAAATAATTTTTCATGTATTGTGAGGCAAACAACGGTTTCTGCTGAATAAATTTAAATATTTTTCCTATATGAAAGGTCTCCACACCTTGGCTAAAACATGAAACCGTCTTAAATGTGATACCCGGTGCCCATACAATAATAAGGTCTTACATCTTAATACACTTAGGTGTAATGGTTAATATTACACATACACTTACTATTTTTTTTAACTCTGTTTGTTATGTTTTTGTTGTTATGTAAAGAAAACAACATGTGGGCAATACTAAGTTCCCTCTTACTGTTTCCACAGGATTTAATAGGGTAAGTTGCAACCAGATGCTGCCAATCATTAGCACTAATGGTTAATTGATCATCAGCAGGTGTGCAGACCTCTATAAAAACAGAAATGTTGGCAGTTTGCTGGTCTAGAGCATTCAGCTGTGGGTTAACGCAACACCAAGAGGGAATGACGTAAGCAGTGGTCTTGGAGAGGCAGTTGTTGTCGCACATCAATCTTGACAAGGTTACAAAGCAATTTCTGAACAGTTTGGTGTTCATCAACTACAATGAGAAAGATTATTTACAAGTGAAAAGAATTACAGGTGGCATCTTCACAGGAGTGATTGTCCCAGAACATTTACCCCAAGGTGTAAGATCTTTGACTTGGACGGTACCACAGACACACAGACATGAGTTGAGATCTTACAAAAAAGGAGTAGCTTTATTAGGAAAAATGGGGAAAGAAAGGGATTTTAAGGAGGGAAGGAGGGAGAAAGAAAAGGAAGAGTAGTTGTGGGTCCAGAGGCAGTGCCCAGCTGGCAGAGGAGAACTCAGCTTGCGAGTGTTGGCGGCCACAGAGTGGCAAAGTGGGTCTGTGTGTCTTCAACGAGGCTTCTTGGCATCTGACATCTGGGCAGCTTTCCTGACTGGGAACAGGAGCCTATGCAGCAAATGCAGTTGCCTTTTCCTCCTCGGTGGTTGGATCGCAAAGGCTGTTGCTCGGCGAAAGTCATGAAACTCCACTCCAGCCATGCCCGAGCCATATGATCAAGAGGCAAAAAAGAGCTTGTGCAGAACTTTTTACTGCTTTCTCCTATGCAACGATTAAACAACAGTGTTCAATCCATCAATCCAAGCACCTGGTCAGTGCTAAGTCCCCAGGGTGTGGGGCATTGCTCCAATCACATGCCATGCAGGTTTAGGCTGGTGAATGTTGGTGGCAGTAGAGTGGCAGAGGGGATTCTTCATGGGCATTGGCTCCTGCAGTTTTCTTAACGCGGTTCTCACAGTCACAGCCAGCTGGTCCCACCCAGTCATCCATTGGTTCGGCCTTAGGCTAGCCCTGCTTACATGCCACTCACGTGTATAGGCTGGTAAATGCTGGCGGTGGTAAAGTGGCAAAGAGGCTCTAGCAGTTGCGGGCAGCCAGCCTTCCCAGCCATCAACTGGCGCGAGTGGATTTCTCATGGGCATCACCTCCTGCAGGTTCCTTAACACGGCTCTCACAGTTACAGCCAGCGAGCCACACCCAGCCAGCTATTGGTGTGGCCATTGACAAGCCCTGCTTACATGCCATTCACGTGCTAAGGCTGGTAAATGCTGGTGGTGGTAGGGCAGCAGAGTGGCTCTTGCAGGTGTGGACAGCCGGCCCCACCCAGCCATCCATTGGCACAGCCCAGGAGTGAGTCCTCATGGCTTAACCAGACTGGGAACAGGTGCTGTAACAGCAAACGCAGTACCCTTTGGCAGCTGGATGACAAAGGCTGGTTCTCAACGAAAGTGAAGGTGCTGCAGCAACTCATGCAGTACTTTGGCCGGCAGGTATTCGGTCCACCCGCCTTTAAAGACCTTGGGGCATGTGAAAATGCCCTGCTTGCATTCCGCTCTCACTTTTAGTGCTTGGTGCACATTCTCCTCACTCCTGCACTCCAGCCAAATGTAAGACCCAAGTGGAGTTGTTTGGCCTTAATGCCCAGCACCACATTTGGGGAAATCCAAACAGCATTTCAGCAGAAACACCTCATGTCAAGCGTAGCTGTGGAGGGGTGCAGTCACTCCATTGTTCAGGGCTGTAATTTCCTACATTCTACCTGAGCCTCCAGTAATGAACTGGACTCCATATTAACTAATGAATCAGCAGTTATATAAAACTTCCAGCTGCCTAATACGCAGTAAGACTGCAAAACAATTCCTGCTATCCGTTATTACCCAAATGAGAATGGGTTCCCTGTTGACTGTGGTTCCTTTCAAGGATTCTTCCTATTGCCATCATCACCCTCTGTTTGCTCATCAGGGACAATCTGATCAATTTGGTTCATGTACATATTTCTCATTTCAATCTTTATACTTCCTAGCAAATTCAAGCCTTTTTTCTGATTAGTTTCACTAACAAGTGGTTTTCATATGGCCACAAAGCAGTTACTTTCACTATTATACAAAGCAGTGATTTCTGCTGTAAAATGTTATGATGAAACTTCACAAAGTGGTTAAGTGGTCTCTGAAGTGATTTCTGAGTTTGAGAGTTCTTAACACAATTTTTAACCCAATATTATATTGCAACCATTCTGAAACAGAAACTTTCAAGTGAGTAACAAATAGAATGTCTGCAAATAAAAGAAAAAGAATAACTTGATTGTTTTAGTTAGTGCACCCCTTAACTAATACTTTATTGAAGCAATATTCGACTGTAATGCAGCACTCAATGTTTGCATCCTTCACTCACATCCTTATTTGGCAATTTTATTCCACATTTCTTTGCAAAAACCTTCTATCCCAAAAACAAGAGATGTGCTTGGCAGATATTCCTGCCGGTAATTTAATGTTACTGTAAATCTCTTGGCAGTCTCCCTAATAAGTTTTCCACTTCCCCTTTTACCAGATTTTACCATGTTGATGTTTTTACTATGCTCTATGGTGCATTTAATGTTTTGGAAATTGTAGCCATCTCCTGATTGATTCTTGCTGACATTGAGATTCTGTACATCTTTTGTAAGCTGGTTGTAGACCATGCTTTAGCAGTCAGATAAAACCAAGAAAATCATACATATAAAGCAGATCTGTATGGGTGACATCTTGTAATGGTGCATGTGCAATTCTGTCACAATACAGTCACATGCCTGGTTATAAAATTATGTACACAAATTTTTTTATATTAATTAGATATTTCCCCCCTCACTAAAAAGATTTTATTATTTTTTTTTTAGGTTGCAGGTGTCTTAAAAATCTGTTCTGACAAGACTCATGCCAAGTTAAAAAAGTGACCAAGTTGACTTATTGTATAGAAAAAGACCCATTTAATTTATGTCACCCATTTACAGATCTACATGTTATAAATCTCTGTTCGGGAGGTTAATAAACTCGGTATCAGGGCAGTGGAGGGTGTTGGGTTTGTGGGTGCAGAGCGAGAGTGAGTGAGCGAGAGAGAGAGAGAGAGAGAGAGAGAGAGAGAGAGAGAGAGAGAGAGAACCATATATCAGTTAGTGAGTGATAAGTGAGCAGTGGAGCTTGTTTGCAAATCTCTGTAATATTGAATAGAGCTGAAAATAAAAACCCTGAAAAAAAAAAGAGGAGTCAGTGAGTAGTTATACACCAATTGTCTGCATGATCTTTAAGCACCAGCCATCTCCTCACACCTGCTATACTAGTGAAGCCACATTGTTTAAATCTCCCGAAGCTCTCAGCTTCACCTACAGCCTAATCGACCTTCTAGGGAGAAAAACGACAAAGCTAGCACTTCAGGTTTCTTCATTATTTCATACTGAAAGCTTTAATAAGCTATCATTAGAACCATTTCTTAAAGATTCCTTGAGAAAACATAAAAAGTGTATACCATAGATGTAAATATTTAATGGTATCTGCCGTATTATAAATAACACACATTTGTTGCATGTGTGGTTGATTGTTCAGATTAACAGAACACAGTTATGAGAGTAAAATCTCTAATATAATTCGAAGATGATCAGACTGTCTGCGTCAATTCTAAAACGTTTTCCTCAATGGAAGTCATTTATTGGCCCAAACATGCAGAAATGGCTGGGAGTGAGATCAGGACTGTATTGAGGGTGTGGCAATAACTCCCAGTCAAATTCCTGTAATGTGTAAGTGGGGTTAGTAAATAACGTTGTGTACAATTCCTACATACAGATGTGTCTCTTCCACAAGTTGGCAAAAAGTTACCCCTTGATTTTCAAGGAACTGAATGTTCACAAGTATGACAGCAAAGGGGTCCATTCGTGAACATGCTGCCTTTTTTAAAACGCTTAAAGATAAGAGTCTGATCAAATGTATTGCTCTTAAGATCAATCGATTTTTATGCCTTGAATAAACTGAAATATGCCTCATCATAAGTCCCAGTTGGACTTTAATGTTTATGAAATCATACAACATGTAAAAGTTTACCCCACCTTGGAATTTATTCACTTAGACAACTTTAGATTTTATAAGGCTTATATACCAAATGAAATGTTTTATAAATGGCATTTACATATCAAGTCTAATTTTTAAAAAATGGCGTCTGTTTTTTTTTTTTTTTTACTGTAAATATTTTCTAGAGGCTTCTGTGAAAACAATTGTTTGACACATAGTCCAGCTTCTATGTTGGAACTCTAAGCAGTGAGCGTAAAGTCACATGAGGTTCTAGCTGGAATTCTTATACATATGTATAACCTATTCAGCCGTCTACCTTTTGATCAAAGAGCTGATCCTTTGTGACTAAATCGTCAGAAGCAGCATTCAGCGCTGAAGTTCCTGACACAATGGAAAACCTCAGAGTCTAAACGTTATCTTTCCAGGAAGTCGTTGAGAAGTGGTTGATGGTAGATGCAAACTACATCCATATGCTAGCAGGACCAGGCCCTCGAGCCCTGTGTCTCAGTTGCGTTGGTTTGTCCCTCATGGCAGAGACAGGGTGTGCTTGCCCAAGAGACACCTGCATATACAGTACATGGACTAATGTAGCTGGTGGAGCCTGTACTTTTTCCTATATAACCTGTCACACACAGATGTCCACACACATACACATGATACACGCTGAAAAGAAGGACCATTTGTCACTCAATTGTGACAACAGCCAGGTATTCAGACATGCACTTACCTATAAACCAAACCTTCGGAGAACGGGTTCGTTCAAGTCTATTTTAACACCCCTAATTTAAACAAACTGCTATTAAAAAAATTTAATCCCCCCTCCATGCACACTCCCTCCCGACTGCAACAAAGCACAAAGTAGATTTCAGATGTTAAGCTGGTTTGTTTGTTTCAGCCTTTCACATCAGTTCTGGCATCCTGACATCAAACAGTTTTGCTGAAGTGTTTACTGAAGCCCATCCGGTTGCACGCATCTGCGTGAAAGGCATTAGAAGGCTTGTGCAGCGAATTTATTTTTAGTAATTACACAGGAATGGCAGTGTAAGGTTACTGTCAACATCTCTGTCAACAACTCATTCCATTCTCATTGTGTTATGTAACATGGTCTGCGTGTTTCTATTATACCTTGTTCTTCCGTTGTACTGATTGAACTTGTGATTCTGTACTGTACACAATGTGGAAATATGGCAGCATGCTGCACTGGAAGCTTTTTGAATTGACTCCCATTACTTGTTGCATGTGAATCACATATCTTTCCTATTAATTTAGGTTAGTGGTTGCCAGTTAATGATTGCAGGAGGTCAATTTGTGTGCGCACTTGCGTGTGGTTCGAGTGTTAAGACTGTACACGCCTGAGTCAAACATGACTCTCTGCACGCACTGGGTGCAGTGTGTTCCAGGGCCAGGGACCCCGCAGAGAGCCTTTGCTCGGTCAGAGGGAATTATAGCTGGGCATAGGCGAGGCCTCCTGCTGGGCTTGTTGTCCTTTCCAGGATGCCATGCTGGCTGAAGACAAATCACACAAATGTGCAGTCAAACAACTGGACTTCAACGTTGAGCTTTGTATTCCTGACACATTTTTTTGTCTTGGACTTATTCTCCTAATCATATCACAGCCATTAACTGATTTTCCCTTCTCACTCCCACACACTTATATTTAAAGTTAAAAGATGTGCTTTCTGCTGACTCAAAAATTCCCAATGCCTCATTCGGTTGTTTCGTGGAATCTTGCACCAGATGTTTCCAAGGAATAGTCCACAAACACTCAAACACTCCTGAGCATCACTCATGGATGAACTCATACCAGTCATTTATTAGAAGACGGTATTGTTCTTCTTTATTACAGAGAAACTAACAGACAATAAGTAGGCACTAGATTCTTACTGGCATAACGAACCATTTCTGGATCTATAAAAGAAGTGATTTTATCTATTGTTAAAAAGTGGTGCTGTGTTACACTTTTGAAATTCTTCCCGAACTGTATCCATATTCATCACTGAAAAAAACTATGCATGGATAGAATTGTGCAGAATATTATCATATTATTGTGCAAAACTGCTATGTACAGTATGTGATCATAACCACACAGCCGAACATGCACAGTCAAATCCCATTAGTGGGTTCAGTGCAGCACCCTGGGCCATTGATCCAGAAGTCACCGTTCCGTGAAGGCTATATCCGAATCTGCAAGAAACTGCAGGCAAACAAAACAAATATTAATATCAGATGAGGGGTTCGGAAACAATGCTTCATAGAATCATGTCTCAGCAGATTGAAAACCAGAGAAGACGGATGTCGGTGACATGGTTCCCATTTACTCCAAACTCATCAAAGCCAAATTCAAGACATTTATAACAGCTTGATCAACAAAACATATTTTAATAACGACAATCTCATGTATTCACTCTTGTGGATTTATTGGTCTCATTTTGGGTACGTCTCGGGTCAATGAAGAAAGCAATAATGTTAGACGTTGTAAGATACTGACATTGTTTTTTGCCATTGGGCCCCAGCTGTGGCATTACAGACTTGTATGTTAAGACTAAGCTGCCAGAAGTCTCATAAATCCCTGAGGCTCCTGCTGAAGTTTTAGTTGGTGACATCAGGCTCTCCACTGACCTGGCTAAGCAAATGAGACATTACATACCTTTGGATAAATATATATTGGCCCTGCATTTCCTCCTACACGGCTATAACTTAGCACTCCTTTGTACGAACCAAGTCCAAGGAACATTTTGACCAAAATAAGAATCTAATAAATGCCCCAAGCTAGCAGTTTTTTCTAGCCTGATAACATGTTTCGTATCACCTCTGGCTAGATGAGCATGAAAAATCTTGTTAAAGATGTTGTGTCCAGTTCTGCTTACTTCCTCTCAGGAGGTGTGGTTGGCGCCAGTCCTGTGAGTGGTGGGAGCTGTCCGTGCAGTCATCACACTAAGTGAGTTAGGGACTGCTGTGGCTTGCTTTCTCCAAACGTTCCTGGCAATGGACAAAAGAGTCTTGTGTGGGAGCGTTATTTACTCTTTTCTATCAAACTGCCTGCACCAGGATACAGCCAAATCACTGACACACACACACACACACACACACACACACACACACACACACACACACACACACACACACACACACACACACACACGCACACACACAAACATCCTACTCTGTTATTAGCTCCTAGTGGAGACGGGGAAGTATAAAAGAGATCCATGAAGATCTGAGTGTTTTGGAAGTCTTTGATGGTTACATGTGTGTCACCATGAAAACATCTGTTTCAAGAATGATGATGATGAGGTCTTGCACTGAGCTCAGGCCTACCTGTCGCTTTACAGCTGCATGCTTAATCTTTCCATTTTCCTCCTGAGACTGCACAGCAGGTTCCATTGCCACACTGTCTCCTATATAGGCAATAGCAAAAACTTATACACGGCTTTTGAAAAGCCTTCCAGTTTTCGTTTCACCATATCCCAAATTCCGTACTTTCTACCCACTTTAATAAGGAAGCGATCTCATACAGAATGCCACTACATTCATCCAACTAAACAGATACGTGTAATATAGTAAGTTATGAAAAAACACCTGTTGGAGAGTTTCTGCCATGAATCCTCCATTGCCTGCTTCCTTTATCATCCTGGTTAGTGGTGGTCGAACATTCCTTTTGCAGTGCTCTGCTCCAGCGCAACCTGCTTTTGTGCCAGAACACTAAGAGATTATGGCATGCTGGAATCTGATCCCACTGCCGGGAGTCACATGCAGCTACATCGCTAGAATGGAATATTGGATCTGGATGAGTAGGGAGTTTAGATTATGTTCAGCCTTTAACAGCTCTAGCTTGAAAAAAAAAATGTTCCTCCAGTTTTAATTGCACTTCAGGGCCTGGACAATGTCTCTATGCTGTGTAAACAAGGATGACATTTGGCAGGATTTAGTTGGCATAGAATACTGTATATTTGAGTGTGATCTATTCGAGCTGTATCTTTAAACATGTTACCGTTGCAATTTAGGCCATCTGAGAACTTGTTTACATATTTTAAAGCTACACTGAGATTTTTTTTAAAACAATCTTGTTTATATCATCTCTGGTGTATACATACTCACTCTTGGAGTCAATTTCTGTTACATCTCTCATTGGGGCTCATCCTATTACGAGGCTCCGAGGACCGAGTGCAGTTTGATGTATGGGTAGAATGAGACAAGCGAGCAGTGGGTAAACAAAGCAATTATGGATTTACAACATTTGAACATTGATTCATCCATCATAGATCAGAGATGATTGCATCTTGAACTACAGCTATGTAAATCTTTACAACAAATCAAGGTTAACTTTTCTTTTTTTTTTTATCATGGAATCAGCGCATATAGCTTGTTAATTGTGAAAGATATCTGGGATGTTGAATATGAAGATTATAAGCAAGATCTCCATCGTTTCAGGAGCTTCTTCAGACCTTCCCTTTGCCTTCTCATCATCTTTATCCCTTAATTAGTTCTGATATACCTCACGACAGAAGCAGTAGGCTATCCAGTGTTTGCGCTTCCATGTGTCCAACCTATGATTTACTTTCCACAGAGTAACAGACCCACTAACAGAATTATGACAGGAATGCCAAGGTCAGCTGAAGGGAGTTAGAGAAGTGCTGACGGCTGAAAAGGTGAGCAGGCCAAACGTGCAAAAAATTTCCTTATGCAAATCCAAACAATTTAAAATCGTGGTTTAAAATTATAATATGACACACCGATCAGCCAAAACATAAAGACCACATAATATTACCACTGATTATCAGTTCTATGTCAGTATATATTCATATAAATATACAAAAATCCGATCTTACAATTTGCCAAAGAAAAAAGTCAATCGTTACCAAGACATAAGGTCATCAGAACACCTAATGCCCACCACACCCCAGTGTGCATGGGGAACAGCAGGCAAAGAGGCCATGGCGGCTGACCCAGCCTCCCCAGATCTCAATGCAATCGAGCACGCATTGGATGCGCCAGACAAACAAGGCCAATCCACTAACGCCCCTTTCCACAACCCACAGCACCCAAAGGATCATCCACTGTCAATTTCATGGTGCCAGACACCACAGCACTCTCCAGAGACCCTGTGGAGAGACGTCCCAAGGGGCCAGAGCCACCGCAGTGGCACAAAACCTGGTTGGATATAATATTAAATGGTTATAATGTTAGGGGAGATCAGTGTATAATAACAATAATTCTCGACATATAGTTTCAAACAGACTTTGGAAAAAAGAAATAAATATATATATATAGCTATGCATGAGATCCATGATCTGCGTAGTTCATTAGTGTCAGTCTGTGTTTACATTTTTCTGACCCAGGAATTAGCTCCAACCAAGATGTGTGGCCTGGAGCCCACTTGCTTTAAAATGAAACAAAAAACATATGAACGGGTTTAGTTTTAAGGAAAAGTATGGAGTTTCAGTTTTACATTAATCACGGGTTGCGGAGATCCAGAAAGACTCTTATGGACTGTATGGAGCTTGCATACAGGAGTGCACCATAAAGAGGGCTGCTTGATGCTCTTTGACTTCCTCTTACATGCTGAGAACCCAGACACACACAGACACACACAGACAAACACAGACACACACACACAGCACAGCTCTCACATTCCAGTTCATTCCTCCGGAGGAATTCCTGAAGCAGGTGGAAAAAAGAGAGAGAGAGGTGAGGGGAAACAAAAGAAGAAATGTGCCGAGTAATAAAAAAACTACTAATCTAGCTGCAAAGGCAGCTGACAGAGCGCAAGAGGTAGTTATGCTTGTTTTCAGTGGTCCAGTCTCAACACAGGGTTCTGCTGATGGGCCCAGAGCTCTGTGCCTTCCAGGAACCAAAGCACATGCCTCAGCAGCCAGCAAGGCCCTGTTGTTTTAGCAGAGCACAACACTGTAGGGTATGCAGTGCTGACCCAGCAAAATCCAACATTCAAGCCACACTCTAATCATCTTCTACCACCCACCAGGGCAGCCACCAGACGCACGGAGACAGAGAGAGAGGGGGGGTTAAATGAATGGATGCATTGGTCTATTTTAAGTAACGCCATGTGCTTACACACATGCACACAGATAGACACACAAACAAAACATTTCTGAGCATGAAAGGGGTAAAAAAAATAAACTCCATCATTCAGACCCACTGTGGCATGGTTATACATGTTCCAAATATGCATGTACATATGTGAGTGTATATATAAATCATTGTTGTGTGGCTGGCCAAATTTTCCATGACAAAATCGAAGACTTTGAAGCTTGAAGTTCTCCTAATGTCCTCTGTCATTATTACTGCTGCCACAAAGCCAGACACAGGCCAACTTCCCCTCGCCCGGTGTGTGTGTGTGATGGTGAGAATGTGTGTGTTATGTGTTATGGCCTTCTTCTTGCCGTGGTCAACTCAAAAAGGTTGTGTTATACATTCAGTAAAGTGGAGTTTGAAAGTCAGGAAAGTGAAACCATGTGAAAATGTTCCTTTACGAAATAAATGTTAGTACAAAAAAAAGTATTATCAGGAGCAACATGAATGGAAAGTAGAATGTTGGAAGCTTACTGTACGACATGAAGTTCAGAATATTGTAGTATATAGCATGGTCTCATTTTGCTTCAATGACAACATTTTTAAATCTTTCACAATTCTAAATCTCAGTTGATTTCCGGTTTTATTTAAATGTTTTATTTGACTTTTTAGACCGTAGTATATAAAGCATTTTATAGAAAATCTTCTGTCATGGGTCTAACATTTGATTTAATTGCGTGAATCATCTCTACACAGAAAAGATAGTAGAGAAACAAGATAGTGGTGACAGGTGAGATTACCTGTCACCACTATCCGTAATTTCTGATGCTATTCTCATATCACCTATATTGGTTTTGAAGAATCAGAACGTGTCGAAGCTGTTGGTTCCATTCACTTTGTACAGTTTGCGCATGTAGCATTTCTATCAAAGGTTTTTCATTGCCATCATTGCCGCCTAGCTTCAGGGTCATCAGTTCAATCTTGAGCTAAGCGTGTTGTCTGCAGTTTATCTGATTTCCTTGCAAACATGCCTTTACCACTCTAAAGCCTTGTGCGTGTGTGTGCTTGGTACAATACACTGAATTCATTGTGATCCTGCCCAGTATAAAGCAATTACTGAATTTAATCCATTGAAAAATATATTTAAACTTGGTGAACATCTGGAACTTTGGATGCTTAGGTCACTTCTATCCGTGCATGGTCTATACTGCTCGTGAGGAGCTGGATCTTATCCCTGGAAATCAATTGGACGGGCAATTTTGAAACACCAATCACAGGCTACAAAGCATGTATTTGGATTATTGAGGAAACCTGAGGACACAAAGAAAACCCACTAAGCATAGGGAGAACATGCCAACTCCACACCAGAGGTTAGATTTGAACCCTGAGCCTGTAGGTGCCAGGCAACAGTCATTCAGTTCTGACAGTTCCATCCGTGAAATAAGATGTGCGGAATTGACAAAGTGAGTTAATTCTGAGTTAATTTCTTTTAAAGAAATATATACTTATCGGCTAAATTTAATTGGGTTCATTTACAGGGGCTTTTTAAGTGAGTTAGACCCTCCCTGGCTACACATTTAACTTTAGATAGCTATAAATAAAGTCGCTGCTCATTTAACCTAAAAACATCACCATGTCTTATTTCTCTGATGACTGTCACTACACCTCTAACTCTTTGAGTGTAAATAGACATTGTTCGCAATAAATACTCAAAATCATGATTTAGCTTCATATGATCTTTATCATGTACAAAATCGATCAGATTGGAGAATGTAAGCATGCCAGACGATAATGAGCATCACCACACATCTTTAGTACTGTTTAATATTACAGACAATGGTTAAAAACAAGCTTTTTAAACTGAGCAGTTGCAGATGTCCCACTGCGTCCTGCGCTCCGCGCTGAGTGGCCGTGAAGGATGTGCGCGGTCCCTTAAGACCGAGCTCGGGCTACATAATTCATACCGAGGGGAGTGACTTGTTGCCCGTGCCTTTTCTCCCCCTGCCTGTATAAAACCTGAAGTTCCCAGCACATCACACTTACAGATGGAGAGACATCGCGGCTCAGCCGGGTTCCACGCGACATCCCGTCCCTCCCCGTCACATTTAGCGACTTTCTGAGGGCGCGCAGAGTTTTCCCCTCTGAAAATTTAAAAAGCACTTCCATAGTCAAGCCGATCGCCGTTGCATCGTCGCCCCGCCACCCATCCCATCCGTGTGCACGTGAACATGAAGCCCTTACTCCGCTCTGCCCAGCTCAGCTCGATGGCGCTCTGGCTGACGGCGCTGTTTGCGGCTCTCGAGCGCACGGTGCATGCGGCCGGTCCCGTGGTGCTATGCGAGCCGTGTGACGACGGTGCGCTCGGCCAGTGCAAGCCGCTGCCACGTGACTGCGCCGAGCGGGTGCGCGAGCCGGGATGCGGCTGCTGTCTGACGTGCGCGCTGCGAGAGGGCCAGGCGTGCGGCGTGTACAAGGGGCGCTGCGGCGCCGGACTGCGCTGTCTACACCGGCCCGGGGAGAGCAAACCGCTGCTGGCGCTGCTGGAGGGAAGAGGCGTGTGCACCAGAGTCAAGCCCAGAGTCGGTAAGTGTGACCGAATGTCACTAGTACTTAACTTTCTTTCTCTCTCTCTCTCTCTCTTACTTACTTTCTTCTTTTTTTTTCCCCCTTGAGTGTTTCATCTGTGTGCACTATCTATCTCAAAAGAGCGTTTTCAATTTCAGGTTTCTTCGAACTCCTGTGTTAGTGTTAGCCCACTAAAAGATTATTCAAATATATATATTGGTGTTCACATAAGTGGCACAGGATGCCACCCAACCCTGTCCTCAAGCCACATGCTTTAGTCTAGTATTAGATCTGTTACAAAATGGGTGATATAAAATATTTATATGCAGTGTACGCAGTGTGTGCAAAATGCAACCAGAGAGTGAGCGCGCGCGAGAGAGAGAGAGAGCGCGAGAGAGACGCCATACAAAGACTAATAATTCATTCATCATGCACAGAGAATTAAACAAATCGAAAATATTCTGCAGATGCATTCTTGTCATACTGTCCTAATGAACCATATGTGGTACTGCCTCATAGCGCAGTCCATTGTTAACCTTTTTTTTTTTTTTTACTTTTTCAAATGACCAGAGTACCCATGTTGCCAACTGTAGAGTTCCAAAAAACTTTGGACTTCCTCTTACACAAAAATATGACTTAGTTTGTTTATCATGCCGTCAAATAATAGTGTGGTGGATGTATTTATCTCGGTGCATCAAATTTGGCTAATTAAGGGGTTAAAATTGATTGGGTGTTCATCACATCAGGATGTGGAACTGCGTGTTCCTGGGTTCCAGGCGTCTGCTCCCGGTCTACTCTCCTGTGATTAATGCAGTGAAATTAAATTAATGCACAGCTCCGGTTTTGCGCGCGGGTACACGTTTTCTGACTGCATGCACTGCATTCTGTAACACGCATGACAGACATTATTATAAACGTTTGCTTGATTTGTTCTCCATGTCACAGTGAAAGTCTTGGCTCGGTGATTCTTCGGTGACTTCTGTGCACCACCTGGCCGCTCATAAACAGCTCGCTGGAGCGCGTCACAGCCCCACACTGGCACTGTTGTTCTCATGCGTCCGAGCCGCTACAGCGAGCCCTCTATGCTGGGGTGTGCGTGTGTGCGTGCGCGCTCGCCTGTGTGTGTGTGTGTGTGTGTATTCGGAGGGAGAAGCCACGCTGTCTTCGTGTACACCGGGTGCGCGCGCTAAAGTTTGGCCGCTCCAACCCGATCGTTAAGAATGCCGCGCGCGCGTATTTTTAGAGTGAAGCGGAGATCACTGTTTTGTTTATATGCGTGCGCGCGCGCGCGTGTGTGTGTGTGATGTTTTGATGTATGACGTGATTTTATGATTTTTAGATTTTTTCCCCACAATGACGATCGCTTCTACAGTATTTAACTGCTGAAAGCGCCTCGATATATACACTGTGCCATCCTCCACACACACACACACACACACACACACACACACACAACTCCAGAACATTCTGTTCTCTAGACTTAATTAGTTCAACATTCAAAACAGTGTGTGTGTGTGTGTGTGTGTGCGCGCGCGCGCGGTTGCAGGAGCAGCAGTCTCCATTGCAGTAATGTCGTTGCACTCCTGATTCATAAAAGAAATGTCCTCAGGTGCTGTGTTCCTATATTATGAACACTGTTATAAATTTTAATAGTAAAAGTGTTTGCAGCCATGAACTGGCTTTTAAATGAATGTAGTTAATGAGATAAATGAATGTGAGGCATGATGTATAATGATGTACATGAGACTACAGGCTTGTGCTTATGAATATGTTCTGCATGTCAGAGCACATAAGCACTTGGCATGCATATTATTATAGCAAATGTATCACTGCATTTTGGCATCATATCAAAAACACCACTGATTCAGCATTTTGCACTAGTACTTGTCTTACGCTCCTTGTAAGGACCTTCCAGCGGCACAATTATTACTTATTACGTTATTATTACGCTTAATCAACTCAAATCTCAAATCTCATCCTTGTCCTTTAATATCAGCAACCAAAAACAACAATTCTATTGCCTTCTTTAACCCTTTAACATTCTGATCAGGTTTTTGGTACAGCACATTAACCTGACTGAGCCATCTCTACCACTCAGTTGAGGTATGCAATGCCAAAATATCCACGAGATGTCACTGTATTTAAGTTACTTTTTAATTACTTTATAGCATACCATTTTAGAAAGCATTTTATGTGACTTTAATTTCTTTTAATTCTTTTTTTGCAAATGTTTTGAAAACTTTTACCATGAAGCAACATCTTAACCATTTGGAAGGTCATTCATTTTTGTTATTATTGTCCTAAGGAAAACAAAGTAAACGCATTGCATTTTTTAAAAGGACAAATAAAAGCTCACCATGTTTTAAACAGTTTTCCTCATGGGGTCCATTCAAATGTCCAAGCCACAAAACGCTATTTCTATCCTTATTACCCAAAAAAGAGAGAGAGAGAAAAAAAAAGAATTCCATGTAATTTTTGGTATTTTTAGACATATCTGACGTCAATATCCCTCCATTCAAAGTAAGCAGAGTTCCCTGTGCAACCATCTCATGTAGCCACAAGTGTTGTGTTGAAGCAATCAACTATGACAATGTGACACACAAAACTATTGTTAGGACACAGAGTCACTTTTAAAAAGCAGTTTGGGGGTGCCAGACATTTTACAGTATCGCCTTACCTCATATTCTCTCCTTCTGGCCTTTAATTTTAGTCTCTCCCATCCTCCTTTCCCATCATACTGCAGTTTATGGTAATTACATATCTCCTCCAACCAGTGAGCAGGGCTGTGTCTCCTTGATACTTCATGCTCCACCCCAAATAGTTATTTTTTTCCCCTCGTTACATAACTGGACTAGATCTGATATGCACAAATAAATTCTTATTTATTGCTCGTTTGGCCCTAGTTTGGGTCTTTATTTCCTGCTCCTTCCTGGCTCTAATTTTGTTTAATTAAATTTTGGCTTTCTTTGTTTATGCATGTGTGTGTGTGTGTGTGTGTGTGTGTGTGTGTGTGTGTGTGTGTGTGTGTGTGTGTGTGTGTGTGTGTGTTGACTTGTGTTTATTACATGTTAAACTGTTTACCTGTTCAGGATTTACCAAACACACGAGGTCATGTTTCTTTTTAAATTTGGAAAAAAGCAAATGTCTTGCTAGAAGGGGCCACAAAAATGTACAACAGTTTACATTTTGCTTAAATATTGATGTTTTGCCGGATCCAGAATTAGATGTTAACACTTCTGCCCTGGATATGACTTTTTTTTTTCTATTCCTAGCTAAATTATAGTTGGTCAAGCAGAGAAAGTAGGTTATTACTATGATTCTGTCTCTGATTATACATTGTCATTGAGACCTTGTTGTACATGTACTGTGTTGTTTATGTTGGCATCGATGTTGCTGCTGATGTTTTTTTGAGGTTGTTGTCATTGTTAATTAGGACATGCTTTATAAGCTGATGCTATAATTTTGCCCTAGCCATAATCTTCTTTCTTGTTCTCTTGTTTTCTCTTTGGCAAATTTTTGTTAACCATAACACTACAAGTCAGCGTTTTGGGGTTATTAAAAAAAAATGGTGTATTGTTCTGAACATGTTGTCTAACACTGTCCCTTACGCCTCTCTTATGCATTAGATCAACCCAAGGAACCTGTAGAAGAACCTCCCCCTACAACTACCATTGCACCAGTCAGCAAGGGCAGTGAGGTGGTACAGGAGACAGCAGCAGCAACAGATTCAGGGGTTGAAGATAGCATGCAGAAAACAGAGCTGGACAATAAGGGGTCTAAGCTATACTCTAAAATCAACATGATCCAAATGGAGGAATTTAGGCAAAAACAGAACTACAAAGTGGAGCCAGTGACCAAAGGAGTCCACCCTGACATCCACAATTTCAGCCTGGAATCTAAAAGAGAGTCCGAGTATGTAAGTGCTTCTTTAACTCCTGGCAGCGGGTCAAAGATGGTCAAGAATAAAGTGGGAAAGTGTATATACGTGTGTGTGTGTGTGTGTGTGTGTGTGTGTGTGTGTGTGTGTGTGTGTGTGTGTGTGTGTGCGTGCGCGCGCATGTGTGAGTATAATTGAATTATAAGTATAGGTTTTCAGCATTGAATCGGCCCATAAGCACAAATCACACAAACTGATCGAAAGCAAGTTCCATATTTATCATAGTTAGCATATTTGCGATTTTAAACTCATCAGCAGTGAATGGTATTTCAGGATATATTAGGAGTCAGGAAAGAGAAGGACTCTTCCGGCTTATAGATCGCTTTAAGATTGCAGTCCCAGCTGTGCCACATGCCGTTCATGGCTCAAGGTCACTTAGAGTGCAGCCATCCCTTTCCTCATTTACTGCAGGCCAGTATTGGGTGACAAGGGAATGGCTTATGGAGCTGAAACATGTTATCAAGAAAATTGTGAAAAAAAAAAAACAATACTTTTTTTTTTGGGCCCAAAAAAAGATCTACAACTAACCATTTTAACTATATATTAATTCACAATTTAGGAAATCTGAAAGGTTTATCTTCTCAAGTTTGCTGAAAGCCCAGAGTACTTTGTAAAGTGTGTTCAAGCGGTATATTTGGATTAAGCATGACAGAAAAAAAAAAAAACAATCATGCATAACAATCAGGCTAGAAACATATGGCTTCTTTATATTTACTCTATGTCAGGAAGCCTGGCATGAAAAAAGAGAGAGAGAGAGAGAGAGAGAGAGAGAGAGAGAGAGAGACAGGCAAACTAATACTACTTTTATATCATTTCTAAGATCCCATGCATGCTGCAGTAAACACTGAACTGATTTGTATATGTTTATAACATTTTCAGGTTACATTCATGTGTGTTTGTTTGTGTTCTTTTAAAGGGCCCATGTCGCCGCGAGGTGGAGAGCATGTTGACGAGTCTTAGGATATCTAGCGTGTTAAACCCTCAAGCTTTTCCTATCCCGAACTGTGACAGGAGGGGCTTCTACAAGAAGAAACAGGTGAGTGCTGCCATGGCCACCAGCTCAAACATTATCCCAAATACTGAGCCGCATCTGTGCCAGGGTGCATCTGGGTTTCTGAGAAGGAAGAGGATGTTGATGGGGAAATCAGGGGCTTTTGGAGATGTGTGACTCATTTGTGACTCCCCCCCACCCCTTGTGTAAAAAAAAAAAAAAAAAGGAATGAGTCAGAGGTTTGGTCTGAGCATGTTTAATTGGGGTGTTTGGGTTAGGTGAATTTGGGCAAAGTGGATTAGGAAGCCTGTCGCATTGCTGATAAATACACTTGTACCAAACTCTCTAGTACACTGGTAAAACATGCTTGATTACTGATATTCAGCCGTCTAAAACTGACCCTACAGCGTTTCCTTTTTCACTCCTATGAAGACAGGCAGTTTCATGTCAGACGAATATGCAAATCAAGCAGCTTGATAAATTAATGCAACATTGCTTCTGCATGGTTCCCATTTAAAATGCATGCAAGACTACATGCAAAAGCTCTGTGGTAGAACTTTACCCCATAGTCATACTTGTCATTTGTTACAACTACCTTTTGAATGGCTTATTCTGATAAGGCTGAATTCTAGCTAGTTGGTTTATTAGGTTACTAGTACTGATTTTCAAAATAGTTCTCTGTGTTATGCTAATTTCAGGTGTTCTTAAAGAAATAGCTTATGCTGAAATTGATTATAGACATAAGTTAAAAAAAAAAAAAAAAAAAACAAGTGCGCCCTTCAACTCAGAACCCTCTATATAGTCTAGTTCAAAAAGTGATTCCAAACCAACAGGAAAAAGTAAGTTTATTATTTATTATTTAAATAAGTTCATATTTAATATATCCACTGCCTGGCCAAAAAAGCATCACCATTTCTAAAGGGGCAATTTATTGTGCTACATCAAGCTAAGAAAACAGCTAAGGTGATTTAAAATGACTGGAACTGAGTTATGAACATTTCATAAAATATTTGTATAAAATCACCGCTCATATCACAGAAGTCTACCTGTGACCTAGGAATGCCGGCAGGACAAACTGATCTATATTTTTTCTGGACATTTTCTAGTTTGCTTCCATTTTTATTCTGTTAATGACGGCAATGACCATTGGTTAAAGCGCTGTACACATAAAACTGAATTGAATTGACTTTCATTTCCAGGTGCAACACATGCACATACGACTACTCAGCAAGTGAGTTAGTGAGCAAGAACGAGAGACATCAATTCAGGGTTTTTTTTTTTTTGCATGTTGCTGATAAAACACCACCATAAAACTCTGATTACCTTATGCATGCACCTCAAAGGCCAGACTCGATGCCACTGTTGTTCTGTGTACAACAGGTCCTTCCTATTTTCAAAAGTCTTTTTTGCTTATGTCTAGGCTATCTATATGATTGTTAACACACATGAGATAAACGTGAGAGAAAAAAAAGAAAAAAAGCTAGAAATGTGCATTGACCACCAGACGCCAGTGAGGAAAAAACTGACCAGTGGAGAAAAAAAAAGTATGCAGAGTACATGGCTGCTGGCGCCCCTGGTGTACCAATGTGAACTAGCTTGCTAGCTAATTAGGGAAAAAAAAGAGGTGGAACACAGGCATTCACACTGCCTGCCTCATATAAACACAAATATCCAGATATCATTGGTGCTTGGGTCTCCTCATTCCCCGACCCCACCCCCCAAAATAAGATTGGTAATGACTGTGTATGTGTGTACATGTTTGTGTGCGTGTCGGAGGCCTTTTCCTTGGAGGGCACGGTCGAGTCCAGGATAATTTTAGCTCCGATTATATGAATTGGCTTAGTGTTGCAAGTAGAGACGAGGCATGCTAGCCCCCGTCCTCCACACTCCACCCCCTGAACCCCCCAAGGCCACGCTCATCTTCGCCCCAGGCAGTGAGTATTCTTGCTGGGCTGGAGACTACCCCCACACTACCCCCCGACCAACCATTGGGTGAGCCCAAGGCCGTCGCCAGTGCTGCTTTCAGACTGAATGAGATCTCAGTGATGCAGTGGGAAAGATGAGAGTAGAAGGAGGTGTAAACTGCAAGACACGCCGGGAATGGGCTTTGCACAAATACACACTCGGGTACAGACACACTCCAGTGTCTCAGTGTACCCCTCTAGCACTGTGGGGTCTTCCGTTCTCACAGTCTCCGTTTACTGCTCACATGCACATGTATCCTGCCTGGATTTATTAGCCATATCACTACATTCCTGGTTGTTGTGTGGCTTCAGTATGTGCTTAATGACACGTCTACTTCAGGGAGAGTCCTTACGCACCAGAAACCAACTTTACACACAGATTTCAAAAGTGCTGATGCACAAATTGACAGATGTAGACCAGGACAGGGTCAAACAGGGGAAAACAGACGCTGTTCACATTCACATGCAGATGTTAACCTACATATTGTACATGTGTGTGCGTGTGTGTCTGTGCGCGCGTGTGTGTATACTATGACTGCTTTGAATGTCTCTCTAGCCTTCTTGCTGTCCATAAGGGCGATGTAATGGGCCTTGCAATCGTTATAGCTCACTTTGTGACGCATAAAACACACATTTGTGCTCTCACACACATGCATACTCAAAACACACAAGGCTGTTGTGTTGTATCCCCTAGACATTGCCTCACTGACAGGATTATACAGACACACCTGCATGTGTGGAATCTGTGCGCACACACACACACACACACACACACACACACACACACACACACACACACACAGTAGCAGAAACTCAGAATACTAGTTTTTTTTAAGCACACAAGTTAATAGAAATGCCACAGGAACAGATTCTGGCACATAGAAGTCATTCCAGCTCATGTTCTGACCGAAGCAGTTGCATCTGTTCAAGACACGACACAGGAAGCTCTGTGCTCTGTTCTGCATGCACACATTTTACTGCCTGAAGTGCGCTTGTTCTCTCCCAGAAATCGTCCTTTGTCCCTCTAACTTCTCCTTCTCATGCTCTTTGCTCTGTGCGATTAAAAAAAAAAAGTTTATTCATTGCGAAAGATCAGCCGTGATTTAAAAAAAAGGGGGAAAAGGCTAAGAATGTGTGATGAGATGAGGGTGGAGGGAAGGAAACATACAGTGAAGATACATCTTGAAGAGGACAAGATGAATGCTCCATTTTATTTCCCAAACTGCTCTTGTTCTGGTTGAGGTATTTTCTCCCTTTCCTCTTTTCCTCTTTCTCTCTCTCTCCTGCACACACTTTCATTGAGAAATTCACATTTTTCTTGTCTATTTCTGTCTTCTTCTGTCTATTTCTGTGTGCGTGTGTTTGAATGAATGAGTGTATGTAATAAGCTCCAGATGATTTCTATTCAGTACCAGTTTCCCAAAATAGTCCGACAGGCTTTTACTGAGTAGGGGGAATGTTTTAGCAGAGCCAAATATACTCTTACACTTTTTCATTAACATCATAAAGACACTACTCAAGCCAGCATGCACTGTATATTCAGCCCTCATGTGTGCGCACAGTTGTGTACGTGTATGTGTGCAAGGCTATGTGCACAATTTGTTAAAATTACCAGGCTGACTTGGAGAGAAGCTAGCTCTTGAGACCACATAAACATAGCCTTGGTCTAGATCTGGGTCTCATTAGTCGGTCTTGGCTGGAGTCTGGGTCTCGGCTTATGGACTCCAACGAGACCACAGTGTCTTTCCATGCTGTAGGTGATAATCACCTACTTCCATCACTCGCCTGTGCTGCAGTATCGCCCCCATGGAGAATTCAGCTCTTCCTGGAAATGAGCATAATTATCAACAGCCCCACTATTATCAATAAATTACATCAATTATGATCTAATACTACACTTTGTATTTGTTTGTTGAGCATTAATTAATGATCCATGAGGTCAGTGTATTGGATAAATACAACTAGGCAGGAATTTCTGAGTAAAGTGATTAGTTAATAACATTTCAGCATGCTAAGATGGAAACTTTCTAATACGTTTAGGAGGGAAAAAAGCTGCTGGTATAAAAAAAAAAACACTTTGGTATGCAGTTATTGTGCTGCTGGACATTGTGTTTTATTCTTTACTTCTTACATGTTGTTTCATCATCATCATCATCATCATCATCATTTTATAGCACATTCCTGATATACTGTCAAAAGAGGCAAAAAGATGACTTACAGATGATTCACAATAATTGGATAATTATGATGAGTGTTTAAGTCATAGGTCATACTTGGTGACGGTATCTACTGCATTTAAACATGTGAATGGGTTAAACGTTTTAAAGAAGGCCATATGTCTGTGAATGGCAATCTCTGTCGAAGTGGCTCAGTCGTTCCCATGAACATTCAGCAAGTGGAACGCCTGATCCTCGAAAATCGATGGATAACGTTTTGCCAGCTTGCAGAAGAGATGTATCTGTCTGTGGGAACGGTACACACAATCATACACCAACACCACTTGCACATTACAGAAACCTGGATGGTAGTTATTGCAACATCCCTCGTACAGTCCTGACTTCGCTCCAAGCCATTTCCATGTGTTTGGTTTGTTAAGGAGTCCTTGGGAGGCCAACATTTCAGATCATGGCTGCGATGTACTGAGAAAACGTTCTACCTTAATTGGTATCCAACGCTGGATTAAGTGCATTAGTGAAATTGTGCTTTATTTATATAGAGAAATAAAAGTACCTTCTACTCTCATAATTGTGCTGTTATTCTGCACAATGAAAGTCCTGGTTTGACTTGAACACCCCTCATATTTCAAATGTTTAAAACATTTAATTGGTGTCAACAATTTTATACCATGACAAATCTGAAAAAAAAAGGAAAATTATTTTTAAAAATTTATTTCAATCTTATATGTCTGCATAGTATTTGTGTCATATCATTACAGTTAAAGGAAAATCCATGTTGTGTGCTTTATTTCATACAGTATATGTTAAAAAAAATCTAGGATAAGAAACCAATTTTGGTTCCTTTAAGAAAGGAAGTTGCGGATGTAAGATCACAACTATTTTGCTATTACCTATTGCCTATTAAGCTAATAGATATTATGTAGGTGAGCCAAACACTCTGAAATATACGTGCACATAAGCACACTGAGTCAATGACAGCAATACATTCTTCCTTCAAGGTGTAATATTTGAATTGCACCATTTTTGATTAACTGCCAAAAGGTTGGGGAGGGGATCATGATATATTTTTCCCACACTAACAAATAAAAAGATATATAAAAAAAAAAAAGTATAATAATTTAGATTAAAACATTAATAACTAAATATATTTTCATACACCAATAGGACTACTGTTATCTAAATTGCATATTACTTTTTCTGTCTCAGTCTTACTGTCTCTCTAACTCTAGTTTCTAGTAGTGGTGTTACTCTCTGTCACCTGGGTGAGATATTCTGGGAGAAATGTGGGTTTTTTTGCCCATGTTTGTTTCTTCCTCCATTTGGAGGCAGTTATCTTTACATATACATGTCTCTAACACTCCCATCCATTTTTCTGTCTCCCTACAGTGTCGTCCATCCAAAGGCCATAAACGCGGTCAGTGTTGGTGCGTGGACAAGTATGGACAGCCTCTGCCAGGCTACGAGGGCAAAGAACACAGCCAAGTCCACTGTTACAACTAAGAAAAATAAATGGGAAATGCAGGAGAGACCGAAGGAAAGCTAAAGATGGAGGAGGATCTTCTCTGAATAGTATGAATCCACAGTGAAAAATGGGGAAAGGGAGAGTTTTTTTTTTTTTTTTTTTAAAGGTGGTGCCCTATTTCTGAGCACCCCACCTATGCACCGGATCAGGGACTCATCAGGTCACTTTCACACAACAGGAGATTAGAGAGAGGGGGGAGGGAGGTAGGTAGGGAAGGAGGGGAAGATCTGTGCTATTCTATTTTTTTATATAGCCCAATGAGGGCACCATTTGGATTACACCAACAAAAGAAATATCTAAATTAACCTTTGGGCTTGATTACCTTTTGGTTATGTCTGACACCTTCTTAAGTATAAGGGTTTGACTGAAAGTACATGGTTGGCCATTTTCTTTTTCTGGTGAAATGAAGCGCCTTGAGCAAATCACTGCCGTGACTATCACTGTCTCTCTTGTAGCATCACATCCTGTCTCTGCCCTTCTGGTGTAAGACTGTTTGAACTGGGCAGGCTCGGTAGTATTGGCCTGCTCTTGCCATTGGCTCCATCTGAAGCACAAGCACTTGATGCACTTTGGTCCCTCACTGAACAACTACCCCAGTCTATTACAGATGTCCATATCTTGCGACACTAATCTAAGAGCATAGTGTTTAAATTTATGCTATTCGAGGACCTATTCATCACAATGAAGGACTTTGCAAGTCATTTCAGTGTGTCTTTCTTTCTTTCTTTCTTTCTTTCTTTCTTTCTTGTGTGATCACTTGTGTGATCGCTTGCAGCTTAACCATGTAGGAGATTGCATGATTTCTGATATGTTTTCTTACCAGCCTTTTTTTGTTGTTGTTCAGCTGGAAGGAAAACAGAGTAACTGATTAAATCAAAGCTACATCATGCTTCCAAATGGAAATAATACACAGTATATATTTAATGCACTAAAATACATCACAGAGCACTTGACATAATATTGCTCCCAGTGCTGTAAAAGTCAGTTGGAATGTTTGACATCTTGTGCATTTCATCAAATGACTGCACAAATTGCACGATACTCATCCTTCTGAGACTTTTCAGCAACTATGTAAGACAATGAAACAATATGTATGCACTCCAAAGCTCAATACTGATCACTGGCAGTCATGTTCTTTCTTCAGCTCACTGCCTTAACAATGTTTGGACTGAAATTTGGCAAATAATGATTAGTGTTTAGTACTCTGCCTCTTTAAATGCTGTGCAGTTACTTCACCCAAACTAAAAGCTTGGAGATCAGCTCAGTGATCCTATTGGATAGCTTGTCTTTTGATTGCAGTACAGATGTTGGGATTTTTTTTTTCATTGTCTGACCTCCTGAGAAATTACTTGAAATATAGAGGGTGCTGAAGAGGTATCCCCACTCCCAGTAGCTCAGTAGCACAGAATCAGCCAAAAGCTTGATCCCTCAACACTATCCCAAAAAAAAAAAAAAAAGTATAAAATATGTGTACATTTATATTATACATTATATATAAAAAGTTACTCAAAGACTCAAGACATGTTGGTGCTAGATCTTTTCTTATTTCACAGATTGGTTTGGGCGAAGAGTAAAACAAAGTACAAAAATAGTTTTCCCTTCTTTAACTTGCTAGTTACATACACTGATCAGCCACAACACTAACACCACTGACTGGTGAATTGAATAGTATTGATTATACACCAGTAAGCTGTTGACAGGATCATGGGAACCCAAGGCTTACCTATACCTGTTGGGGCCAAAGGCAAGCCTGTCTGGTCTGATTCCACAGAAAACAGCTAATGCTGGCTGGCTATGATAGAAAGGTATCAGAACACTCAATGCATCACAGCATGCTGCATATGGGGCTCAGAAGGCAAAAAGCTCAAGGTTGTCGATCTGACCTCCAAATTTCCCAGATCTGAAGCCAACCGAGCATCCATGCACCCAAAGGATCCATCGCTAACATAAAGCACACCCCAGAGGACTTGTGGAGTTATGCTCAGGTGGGACAGAGCTGACCCAGTGGCATAAGGGAAACCTACACAATTATTGGTCTTAATGTTTGGTTTTTAATGTTGGGTTATGGCTGATTGGTATATATCTGTTTTTTTTTTCTAGCCAGCTTTGTGTCTGAAAAGGCATGTGAATTTTTTTAAATATTGAAGTTATTTATCTACAAAAGGCATATAAGCTCATTCTTTTCACTTGTTTTTGAGGACTAAGTGACTCACTGATTGCACAACAGGAAATAAATAAAACAACACATTTTGGGAATATAATCACTAATGCGTTTTTAGTTAAGTCAAGAGATGGTTCTGTTGTAATATGAAACGTCTTCAGGTTTCTCGGATCTTTCTCTTAAGATACATGGCTAAATCTTAGCTAACTGTAAGCTAAAGTTAATCTGCAGATAATCTTTGGTTTAGTATGTTTTCAGCTCTGCATTTACTGATGTGCTTTTGAATTAAGCTTAAAACAACATGAATGTTAAAGTTAAGCTAAGTGCCACTCCTAACCTTTCTGGGGCCCAAAGGATTCTGCTCATTTATATTAACAGTTCTTTTTTTTTGTTGTTCTTTTTTTTTTTTGTTCTTTTTTTTTTTGTTGCGCTGTTGCCAGAGCTTTCTTTTATTCAAATCTTCTTCACTGTACCTTTTTGTAAATCAGCTTTGTCTACAGTATTACCTTATCTAGGTCCTGTATCTGTAATCCAGTTTATCTATCTAGTATTTATTAATTCGTAGGAATGATGAAAACATAAGTAATATAAAAGTTAGAAAGAAAACAAATCATTACAATTTATTATACATATTATTATATTAAGCTAAATGCCATGCTAAGTATTAACATGGCAGGCCCCAGGGGTGATGAGGGTGGAAATACACGACTTGAAACGTATGTATACAGGAAGGACCAGCACTGGTTATGGTAATGCTAAGCACCACCATGTTGACTTACATTAAAGCTTACGAAAAAGTTGAGTTAAGAAAAAAAAATCGCTTGCCGTTCCTCATTCTGTTGTGCAATGTTCGGGCCACTTATAGCCGCAAGTCACTTTTAAGGATCTCTCCATTCACGGGTAATTGTACTTTTTTTTTTTTTTATCATTTGAAAGAATTTTGATCTGTTTAAAAGCTTTTCATGTTACTAAAATAAATATTACATAGCTATGCCTTTCTTTAAGAAAGGCAAATGGTTTTGTTCATATATAATTTTTATTTAATGTATTTTTTAAAATAAAAATAAATACTATTTTAATTTATATGTGACTTCTGGTCTCTGTTTGAATGGATAAAGGCATGCAAGCAGCACTACTGTCCATATATAATGCTTTTTCATTGTCACTGCTCAATAAAATACACATAAATAATCAGTAGATGTGTAGTCAATTGTAAAGAATGCTACAATTTAAAATGTACTTTTGTTGTTGGTACAATGTATAAAAGCAATAGCATACCATAGACATTTCTCATGGCATTCATAAAATTTTTCTCCAATTTGTTTGTATTTGTGGGCTATATTAGAAAAGTGTGTTCCGACAGCAGAGCCTTGACAAACACTTGACAAACATGTTGACTATTTTCTTGAGTGTAGCTTTAAGTCACATTTTATACTGACAGTGTTTTGGGAACGCAGTCATGTTTATATGCTTTGCCTCCCGGTCATTTTAAGAGAACAGTACATTTATACCTATAAAGGAGTCATTATTCTTCATCCAAAGAAGATGTAACTCTGTCCAGACACCATGACACTGCATTTTATATAGAGGCCACAATTCACATTAGACTACCCAACCCAATGTATAAATCAATTTCACAGATTTAAGCAGACCTGCATTTCACATGCCACTTAAAGAACTTAAGATGGGGGAAAATGAGTGCAGTGAATGGTGCCAGAGAGGCTGCTTGCTTGGGCAGCAGGAGGGGGGCATTCCTGTGCCCGACCAGCACAAACAGAGAACAGGTCAAAGGCACTGCAGAAAGCAGAGCCTGGTTCCCCCAAATACCGAGCTAAAATTAGTGCACAGCGCCGTTGGCGATTACCACGATAAGGGCGCACATGCTCGCAAATAGAATTCTGCCCACAGGCAATTTTTTTTTAAAAGGCACACAGGAGCATAATCATGACTTGGCAAGGTATATTTTAAGAAAAAAGAAAGATAACCTATGCTTCAAGTTTTTTTTTTTTCCAGATACATTTATTGACAGTGTTTGACAAATTGGGTTTAATGCTTTCTACTGTATAACAGTTGTCAACGCAGCTGAGTTGAGCTATGTTTCATTGCACACAAAGTGACACAAGAAGAAAGACATTTTCCCCCCACAATTTATTAAAAAGGCACACACACACACACATTTATATGTATGCATATTCACACACATACCATTATAACAATGTATACTCTCCAAATATAAGCACTCAACCTTAAGTGGTCCTGTGGTCAAAAAACCACACTGGCAAAAGCAAGGTCTCTCAGAAATAACACAGATACAATAAATCTTCAAAAACAGAGGTAGGAACAAGCAGTTACCCGTTTCAGAAGATACAAAGACCAATACCCATCATGCACTGCAGAACAGTATAGAGAATTGTGAAAGCTTTAGTCTTCTTCACTTAATTGTGCAATAATATAAAGGAAATGAGACCAAAAAAGGTCAACAGTGTAACAACGTAAAATGCATAGAACGCTTTATGCAGTGACAACGTGGTTTGGTCATGCAGTGCTTTTTTCCATTTTGATTCCTACCAACACTCAGTTGGGAAATTAAGACGACTGACACCGATAAAAACACACTCAACATATACATTTTTACTCCATACAAAAATAATAACAATAATAAGGCATAAAGGTATAAATATTCTCACCCGAATAATTATAATGAATACATTCAGTTTAAATAAATACGCATGGATGTATTAAGTAAATATAAACATATTCATACAGAATCCTTTCAGAAAAAAAAATAAAATAAAAGAATGGTTTTCTTTTTTGGTGGGTTTAGTGAACTAATATTCACTAATTTAAACAACAGTGTACCTGCATTTAAAAAAAAAAACAAAAAAAAAAAACATGAAGGCTACAATAAATAAATAGAACATAGAAAAGAAATCAGTGGCATAACGTTCTGTATGTATACGTTTGTGGAAATAGTCCATGAGTGGAAAAGTTCCTCAGATCCTGAATCTCTATGTGTGTGTGGTTGTGTGATCAGTGATTGAGCTCGTGAGGGCACTCGGCATCTGTGGGAAGTTCACTGAATCCCGCAATCTTTTTTCCATTCCACGACGTCACGCACCAGCACTTTCCCCTCTGGCCATCCAGAGACGATTCACACTGCGGAAAGACAAGAAACTGTGTTTGTACAGATTCTGACTCTGACACTGTAGAGTGTGGATGTAGAACCAAGTGCGTCTGCATGCTCACCAGCTGCATTGTGTTGTGTATCAGCCTAAACAATGTGTCTATGTTTTTATCACATACTTCTGTTTAACCTTAATTTGAGACACTTAACTTCATAAACATGCAACTATCTGTGCATTCTAATCATTTCGTTGTTAAAGCTTAAGAGATACTCTTACCCCAAGAACAATCTGTATAAGCCAGTAATGCTTTATGCTTACCTGCTTGGATTTGTACAGGCCTTGTTTATCACAGTTAGGCAGGTAAAACTTTGTCAGCTTCTCTTCCAGCTTCTGTTGGGTTCGAGCAATCTTTTCAAGCGCTCTCTTTAACTCCACATGGCAAGGGCCCTGAGACAAAAGAAGAAAAACAACATAATTTTACTACTTAAATGGTCAAGATTTAAAATAAAATAAAAATAAAAAAGTTTGATACGAAGTTAGTAAAGGAGCCAAAATTAATTACAATTCTAAAAACTAGATTAGATTTTCCCTAAGATAAGGTTCACATATCCTACTGCACTTTGGATTCTAATTTTCAGGTGTAGCTTAATGACCTCTACTATGAGAGGTGATGGAATTACTCACACAATATCGTTCAAAGAGTTTCGCGAGTTTCCAAACTTGTGCGACAGAAGATTTTTTTTTAAGTGTTACCCTGCCCTCTAGTGGTTGGAAATGTTACATACATGTCACTGTGTTCCCGGTTGATTTTTTTATACACTAGGCTACTATTTTGTTATAGCCCAATTAAAACTTTTTTTTTTCTGGGATGTGTACCCACCTGCTCGACAAGTTTCCTTCTGTAGCTGCTCCCTTTGGACTTCATGCTCTCCTGAGCGCCACTGAGGAGCCACGGGTCGTAGGGTTTGATGTGGCTCGGCACGACGATCTGTGAGCCGGCTTCAGAACCTGCAGAAGCCTCACTCCGACCATCACCATCCAGTTCGGGCTGAGCTGGAGAAGAAAAGAAAATGAGTTACGGATAATAATAATAATAATAATAATAATAATAATAATAATAATAATAAAAACTCCACATAATATTGGTACAAATCCGCGGCCTCGAAACAAGACGTTAAAGCACAAGCATCTTGTCTGGCTTCTTATCCGCTCTAGAAAAGCTCACGTAAAGGATTTTGGAGGATAGGCTTCCTACCTGACGCCGGCTGCGTGCGAGTCTGCACGTCCTCCCCGATCTCAGTGCACACGCCATAACCCCGTGTGAGCGCATACAGCGGCCGCAGTTCTCCAGGCGCGGGCAGGCAGCGCAGCCCCGAGCCGCACGGCGCCTTGTAGACGCCGCACGCATCCCCGCGCTTCAGCGCGCACGCCATGCAGCAGCCGCATCCGGGCTCCCGCAGCACCTCTGCGCAACCGGCTTCCACCGGCGGACACTCAGCCACGCGCTCCGCGGTGCACTCGGCGCACCGGATCGGCTCCAGGAGCGGCGAAGCGCGGAGCTGTGGCGCTGAGAGGACCGCGCCAAGTACCACCGCGTGGAGCAACTTCAGGAAGACTCCGCTCATTCCAAAGCGATCAGATACAAATAGCTATATGATAAACAAACGACCAAATCCTAACGTTCGAGTACGCGAACTAACGACTACTTGGGCTTCGTTGCTCCTGTGATGTCTCCTTCTAGTTGGTGTTCTCCTTCTTGAGCCCGGTGAAATGACTAAGCTCTGCCCTCGACGCGCCGCGTATTTATACGCTCCAGGAGCAACTGGCAACGTTAATGTTTGACGCGTCCGGAGATATTAATGATTTCTGAAAAGAAGGAGTTGAAATTTCAGACCGCTCTGATTGGACGGCCGGGAAGTTCGCTTCTTTTCATACAACACGCACAATGCGTCAGTAGACCTATCCTATTTATTTTGATGACACGTGGTGCCGGAGTGGGGAGCAAAACACGATCTAGTGATGCAATCTCTTTTTGGACTTGCGTGACTCCAATTAGTCGACTTCACACACACACACACACACACGCAGCAGCAGCAGCAGGGGTTAAACCTGGTAAGGAGCACAGTATGATATGGCATGGCAAAATTCAAGCGTGTAAATGCTTTGCTTTAATCAAGACTGTGTACATGCATTTGTTTAGACAGAACATAATCACTTTGGCTCCTCAGTTCCATGATATCAGCGTTGAGAACTACAGAACACGTGAGCTGAGTGTTTCATGGCAAAAAAAAACTTTCCCACCTCCCAATTCCCAAAAAAAGTGAAAGAGATCATACGGTCATTAATGATAATGTCGCGCGCTAAATGATTGAATTGATTAATATGTATGTATTGATTAGCATTTAAATGTCCAAATGGCGCGCAGCAGAACACATCATAGCAGGCAATGGTTTATATATTGGATGAACAATTGCATCCTCCACTGAGGTTTCCCTCTTTAGAAAGCGCACACACCCGAACACCCCCCCCCCCCCATTGATGATGCCAAGTGACGTGGTCTCGGTGCATCTGCTCACACCCGTGTCAATCAGACTGACTCCCATCGGAGCGAAGCGCGCATTAGTGAGGCCGCGGAGCGCGTAGTTAAAGCGCGCCGCTGCTCGGCAACTGTGATACGTGACCTTGCGCGCGGAATAGATGGACGCCCGTTCCGGAAGTGGAGAAGTGCTGTTGTACCGGCCCGTTTCCCAGGCAGTGACAGAAGCCGCTAACAATATGCAAACTAAGCGACAGGAACCCTGGCACGTCTCCTATGTCGCGTTTGAATCAGCATGCCTCAGTGTGCTCAGCGCCATTTCCCTCGTGTGCCAAACACTTTAATACACATTCCAAAGGAGATTAATCCTGCTACAAGCAACAGCAGACAATGGTCAGACAGTGCTGTATATTACACAGTAGTATACTGTTTAAAATGAATCAATTATAATAAATAAAAAAAAAGAAAGAAAAAACTTTATCTTATGAGAAATTGCATTAAAAGTTAGATATGTTCGGAACAAGGTAAGTTTTTTTTACTTTTAACTTGTTTTCACTAGGCATTTTGCGCTTGTGTTTAAAAGTAATATTCTGCATTCATTCATCCATTCAAAGTGTCTTACATATCAGGATTTAATGTGTATTTTTATATTGATAATTGATTATCCTCATAAAAATGCAGGCGGAAGTAAAAGGACCCAAGATACGTTGAAAAAAAAGATTTTAAAAATATACCACTAAAATATTTCAGGATTCCAAGATGCATTTTAGCTCAAGTGTACATGCACCAGTCTCATTCCACTTGACACCCCAATGTCTCCCAGTATGTTATGTGTAATAACACATGGCCTGTGAGTGCCAAAGTTACATATAAAGGAAATTAAACATGCTGGACAAAATTATGATTTGTATAAAAGATGTAAACAGGAAATATCACAAGTTAATTGTTCGTTGTAATGAGCGAATTTGCTTTTTACTTTTCATACAGCAACCGGATTTCCTTCTGAATTACTGCTTTTAAATACAATTTTCATTGATCTTGTTAGACGTACGGGTAAGAAAATCTTGATTTAAGAAAGAACAGGTGTAAAATGTGTTATCTAAAAGTTATCTATACTCTAGTTTGCTCTTGTATCTGTTTATTTCAAGTGGGTCAGGAGAGTTACTTCACTCATTGCCAACGGTTATGAAAGAACCTCCGGACCTATGCAGTGACCTACAAAGCTATAAAAGCTTAGCGGTGCACTTCTGCAGCGTAAGAAATCAGTCATATCAGTCAGCACAGTGCATTAATCTTCCATCAGGTGTACAAGTGACATACAGTATTAAATTAGTACTGCTTATGATCTTCTGCATAAGGTTTTGCTACAAGGTGGAACACACTGAAACATCTTGTGTGTATTTGAATTTCTATTTACTTCTGTACAGAAACGCTGCATCCTAAAGTCGGTGAGAGGTCATTTTCATAATTAATTTATTTATTTTTAGTAAAATCTAACAGGATACTGAGACATCTTTTGTAATTCTGAGTGCTGGCTCTTTCTTTGTCTTGCATTGTTTATGCTCGCACACTGAAGTGTTTGTAGTACGTAGATTCCCGCATCTCATTCAAGGGGTCTGCTTACGGGGGGACAATACAATGAGTTTTTTTTTTTTTACTTTGAAATACTAACCAATCCGAGTGTTATCGTTTGTTGGTATACAAACACTGCACCTTAGAAATGACAGTTTTCGAATCACTAGTCATTGCTGCTGGTTGTTGAACAGGAAATCCATGTATGGGCTTGTATCCTTAACCAGGCAGTAAGAATATCAAGAGTGTTTGTGTAAATATTGGATTACTGGCCATAGGGTTAGATTTGATCTAACCTCATGAGCAATAATCAACCTGACCAGTAAGGACATTTAAAGAGCTGAATTATGGGGTCACTGTGAATTTAGAACACATTAAAAAAAATACTAGTGCCAGTTTATTACACACTAGCTGTGTAATTCAATACCAGTGTCAGTTTAGCATTATGTATTTCTGTTCCTGCGTTGAAAAAAATGAAGTTACTTTTAGTTCAGAAAATATAACCAATGACAAAAACAAACAAACAACCAAAACAAGGGAAAAACTGTATTTAACTCGCGCACTTTCACATCTAATGAGAGGGTGAAAATACTTCAGTTCTGTCTTGGAAAATAGTCATTTCAGGGAGTTTTTCCTTGGCACCCTCACCCCCGGTTCGCATATCAAGAACAATCTATAATCTGATAATCATAATCAATCAAACAAAAAAAATCATTAAATATTTCCTCACACAATGTTTTTTTATTCTATAAAACCTGCTTTGCAACAATGAGCATTGTTAAAAGCACTATATAAAGTAAACTGCATTTAATTGATTTTTTAAAACTGATTTCCTTTGGTTTTAGTTTTCTGGAAACACTTTCTACACTGCCTGGCTAAAAAAAAAAAAAAGTCACACACTCCAAGATTTCAATTAATTACTTTTAGCTTTGTTTATAGCCACAATGCGGTGGCCCGATCATATATGAAAATGATTCTTTATGCTCCCAGAACCACTCTTTCACAGTTTGAGTCCTGGAATATGCCCGTGCAATCAGGGAAAAAAACTCCATAGACGTAATAAACTAGTCATATAGTACATTCAGGTCATCAGCTGACTTCCTTTTATTGCTAAGTCACTTCATGCACTTATCTCTAAAATAGGGTAAATCTGGGCACACCAGACCACATTTTTCCATTGCTCCAAAGTCCAATCTTTATGCTCCATAATAAAGCCTTTTTTTTTTTTAAATTAGCCTTACTAACAAGTTTTTTTTTGTTTTTTTTTTTGTGGCCACACAGCTGTTTAGTCCCAGGTACTTTTTTTTAGCATGCAAATACAGTAAATGTTTAATTGATTCTTCATTCATGATTTTCTGACCATATTTCTTCAACAAAGCACAGCTCAGCTCTATCCTCAGTATTTGATAAGGCGTTGAAGGGCTTTTAACCCAATTTCAGTTATTTAAAAATTCCTTAGTTGTTTTCATTGCTTGATGCAGTGACAGGTAGTGTAGTGGAGTACTGAGGCTAGTCAAAAATTGGGTTCTTTAAATCAGCATATGATTATAATTTCCAGGAAGATAGTCTTAATATCTTAAACCCACCATGCACGTGAACATTAAAAATTCACACACACAGACTAGAAAGAGGGAATCAAACTGTATACTTCCAAAACCACATTGTTAAACCACTACCCCATTGTGCACCTACCAAAAACAGAACCAATCTAATTAGATTTTTTTTCCAACTAAAGATTCCGGCAAGGGGGGGGGGGGGGGCATTTGGTTTGGTGACTACATACTTTTTTTTTTTCCTTTTTGGATTAGATTGTATACTTTTTATTTTGGGCTGACTGTGTTTAGGTTACTTGACTACTAGGCTTCTACTGGGGCAAACTACAAACAAACAAAAGCCTAATGCACCTACTGTTTATGTCTGTATTTGTATCAGTTTATAGAACATTATCTCTTCAGTATAAATAATGCATTGATTTAATCCTTTGGATAACCTAATGAAATAAATGGTGAACTTTATTGAAATGTTTATTGCCTATCCATAAAAATGGGATTAGGCTTTCTAAAATGCATTTTAAAGATTCTTGTTTAACAGTGACTCCAACACTTGTGCTATTAATTCCATTTTATACCGGATTAAAACATGATGAATACATTCTGACCACATGCAGCAGGTAAATGTACTACTGTGCATTTGGTAGATGACTTGAAAAGACTGATAATTTAAAAACTCAGACAGAAAGGTTAATAGATATGTTCTTTTCTTTCCTAATATTACCTTACTATAAGAGTCAGTTCTGTCAGGTTATGATGCTACCAACATTTCTAATACATGGGTGCAGTGCTGCTACAAGGGATGCAACTATATGGGGAAAATGCTGAAATCCAGCAAAGTAAAAACAGAAATAGAGAGAAGAGAAACAAATTACATGCATGGAATGTCATACATTTTTCTAAACTTTCTGAAAAGCCACACAGAAACAACTCTTGAAGTTTTTATAAAGTTAATGATGACAATGTCCATGTTTTGTTTTGTTTTTTCAAAAAATGTGCATATTTATGATACATACATCTTTTGGAAGTCATTCATGAATAAAGTCCAATGGTATGGTCTACTTGGTATGGAACCATCATACTCAGCTAAGCTTAAGCCCATACTACATATAGCTGGCTTCTATAGACAAAGGCCAGCTATAGACAAAGACTCATCCACCTCCTATAACTTAGGTGGTTTAAGCCTCCTGGAAATTTGTGTAGCTCTCTGTTCACAACAGCAAACTTAACAGCTCCAAACCCCTGGACACTACGTTGTGACTCTTTATCACGGTAAAGCTCTGGTGAGGGAAGCTTCTTTGAGGAAAGAGTGCAAAAGGGGTGGAGAGGGGAGGGGAGGCCTTATGAGTGTGGCAGGCATTTTTGTTGCAGCAGGTTTATTAGACTAAGAGTGGGAGTTGCTCCAGTCAAAGAATCCAAATTAATCAAAGCTGAGCCATGTGGGGTCAAGGCCAGTTTCCCAAAGAGAGGCAGGCACCGAGACACACACACACACACACACAGGATCTTGTAGCCGAAAAACAGAGCAGTGATACTAACAAATCATACAGTTGCTACTTTTCCCCTACCCCCATTCCTCTGTCTGAGGACACAAGGTTGCAGCCGTATAAGGCAATGTAAACTGCAAAAGACATCCTTGTGTTTAACTGGAGAAGGCATCTGAGGACTGGAAAACACACACACACACACACACACACACAAACTCACACAGTAACTCTATAGAAAAGCATCTCAGAATTCTCAACACTGAGAACCTTGAGGGGGTGGGCAGAAAACCAAATCAGGTCCATCTGCCCTCAAACAAGAACAGGAACATGAGGCTTTGCTTGGAAGAAACTCACCCAATCTGGATTGATTGGAAACAATATTGTCTGTTCGTTTTCCAGATTTCAAAGAATGGTGGAGTTACTGTTGCCTTATAGTTGGCTTAAATCAGTCTGGCTTTTTTCCTTTGACCTCTTTCATCACCAAGATGGTTTCACATGAAGGTCTGCCACCCTTATTTTACATACCAAATCATTAAAAAGGAACAATCATTTTTACATACTAGGTCACTGATGACACCCATTCTGATGTATGGTGTAAAGATGCTGAAGCTATTCACCGGTATCTGCATTATTCGATGTATTCTTCTGCTTCAACATGGTTAGCCAATTGGATAATTGCAGGTTTACTGGAGTTGCACCACCAATCAAAAGTTTGGACACACCTTTTAATTCCATGGTTCTTTATGGTTTTTATTTCTTTATACTTCGTAAAATATGCAATAATCTTCTTTGAACAGCTGATGTTGAGATGTATATTAAATTCAAGTAAATTTCATTTGTATAGCGCTTTGTCGCAAAGCAGATTTAAACAATCAAAAGAATTATTTAAGTTTGTATGAAATGTGAATGTGTATGAATCAAAAATGGTCATATAGTCCCTGATGAGCAAGCCGAGGGCGACAGGGGCAAGGAAAAACTCCCTGAGATGGCAGTAGAAAGAAACCTTGAGAGGAACCAGACTCAACAGGGAACCCATCCTCATTTGGGTGAAACAGAAAGCAGGAATTGATCTGCATCATGCTGTGTGTTAGGTGGCAGGCAGTTCAGTATAACAGTTGTTAACAGATGTTAATTGATGTTAATATGGAGTCCAGGTAGTTATTGGAGGCTCAGGTAGACTTGTAGGAAATTTCAATCCTGAACTATCAAGCGACTCATCATCAGCCTCAGCTGCTTATCCTCTGTAGAGGCTTCATAATGGCTCTAATCTGAGGAGCTGTTAATTGGTGATTTTTGAAGCTGTTAGCTCTAAATGAACTTCTCCTCTGCAGTAGAGGGAAGTTTTGGTCTTGCTTTCCTGGGATTTTCTTCATGAGAGCCGGTTTCATCATGGCGCTTGGTGGGTTTTGCAAACGCACTTGACAATCCTGTTCGTGCAAGGACTGTTCCAGAATTGGGGGGAAAAACCTTCCCAACAGTAATTGACTGGTACTTAGTTAGTAACCTAGTAACCCAGTGTAAGGATCTATTCAATGACAGAAACTTAAGCACTTTTGTAAGCTGTTCTGGATAAGATCGTCTGCCAAATGCCTAAATTAAATTGTAAATGTTATGGGTTATAGTTACAAAATGACCTGTGAAGATCAGAACTTTCTCAATTTTGGATCTACCAGTTGTCTCTATCTGCACGACTTGTCGCAGAATGAGCCAATATGCCAATCAGAGTTGCAGTGGCTGTTCTTCTTATAAAATAAAATAAAAAAATGGTCAAGTGTTTTAGACATGGCACAGGTTTGTTTAATTGATGGAAATCTGAGTTTCTTGGTCCACTCAGACAACATGAAAGATGTTGCATAACATCAACAGCTACGTACGGTGTCCCAGTGAAATAAATCTTTGGAAGAACATGAAAAGAAGCCTATTGGAAGCCCATTCATTGATCAGATCCTGGTCCAGCGTGTTGCTGCCACCCTGGCAAGGATTACCAGAACAAATGCATAGTCCTGACAGTGAACCATGTAAGTTGGAGTGCGATGATATGAAGTTTAAGGAGTGCAGATGTTGTTTGTGGAAATAATTTTATAAATGGCACCATGAATGCCTGAAAGTATACGAAAATACTGGCTGGCAAGTTGAGTCCCAGTCTCTGGAAGTTTGGCAGGAGACTAATATTCCAGTATGATAACGAACCAAAGCACTCTGCCAAAATCACGCAAGATTTTCTAAAGAAGAAAGCAATTATGATCTGGCCATGTTTGTGTCACCTAACATAAAGAGAAAGGTAGAGCAACACAACCCCTCCAGCAAAGAGTGGCTGAAAATTAATGCCTCTGGTGAAACTGAAATTCCCTAGAAATTTGTGCAACAGTGGTGTCTTGCATGTCAAGGAGACACCAACAATAAAGATTCATATGCAGTATTTTAAAAACAACAAAAAACATTTAACAGACACTAACATTGCGCTGCCTTTTATTGCATTGCTTCCCTACTGTGAGGCCTGTATTTTTAATCTAGTAAATCTAAACTGTGAGGTTTTATTATTTTAATTATGCAATATCACATTTGAGGGAGTGATATTGTGCTGGATATCAGCTTTGCTGTGACGTAGCTGTAGGCAAGAGAGTGCAGCCAAAACAACAGTTCATTTAATTAACAGGTGTGAAAGTAGTTTGAAATTCTTACCGGCACTATGTAGTCAAAAGTTGAGTAGACAGTCCGGTAAATTTTGTACATAATTATGCAGACATGATAAACATACATAACAAAATTGGTATAGCATATAGTATGCTGCCTAAGACTTTTGCACAGTACTGTACACACACATAGAGCGAGAGTGTTCTTTAAAGTCGGGCATGGCTGAGGAAGCTAATGTGATAAGCTCATCCTAAATCACCCTGCAACACACACACACACACACACACACACACGTACTCTGTACTCACTCTAACACATCTACTCATGTGATGAGCTTAGTTTGGTGAGCCAAAAACAGCACACTGTACACACATACACACACATGTTAAGGAAGCAACTGTACTTTGTGACTGATTTTGCATCGCAGCATGCATTTCCTTCCATTCTTATATGCCTCTGTAGTCCGCCGCTATACCGGCATACTGTACATACTGTATACATACAGTAAACGTTCAAGAAACAAAAGAGAGCCGTGCTGTTACATGCATCAAGCGTCTGCCGAACTCAGGCTGTCGTTCTCTGCGCATTATCGTGTCATTATCAGACGTGCTGTCAATCAGCTAATAGTTTCCCTAAAGAAATGCAGGTATTTTATTAGCATTTCAAGTGTGCGCATGTGTGGGAAAGCCTTTTCGCATGCACTCCCATGCACAGGCATCCATTGTGTATGGTTTCCTCTGGCTCCTCTCTCCGGCTAGCTTGGAAGTGGCCAAATGAGAAGTGTTTATTTGAGTAATGTTAAAAACCAGGCATGGCCAATGCTCATTCATATACATAAACACACACACATAACACACGCTACACAATGGTGTGCAGTGGTCATTCATGTGCTCTCTGCTAGCAAATGTTGGCACTAAGCTTGTAAACATGATTTCCCTGAATGTGTTCTAGTTGATAAAAAGAGTCGGCTGGCATACAGTGTGTGAATTGTTCACTGCATGCCACTTCACTGGCGATATCGCCATTTCTTAACTTCCGTGACGTCTGCAAGGACACGCTTCCTTCGTATGAATTTTGTAAAACCTGTAACCATGGTATGTTATGTTAACACCTATGGCAAACGACATAACCACATAAGAAAAACAAAATTAGTTATTGATCATTATAAAATGATCACTGTTACAATAATGAGCACAGTTGCATCAGTCAGTATGGTACTGCAATTTATGTTGTAGCCTTTATACGGCCCATCTTTCCTCCCACACTGCGGTCTTTTGTTTTGTGTACTTCCACTGACGCTGCCGTACGTCACTCTGGTAACAGTCGCTGTTGAGCAACTCCAACTGAACATTCCTATCGGCTTAGAGGCAGGTTTTCTTCCACACACGTCCTTCATCATCCTGCTGTACTGTTGTACTCATATTGTAAACAGTTAACATAGAAACAAGATATACGTTATCCATATATTTGCAGATATGGATTAGAGTGATTTACCGGAAATTTGTACGAGTGAAATTTTAAGAAATGCTTTCGCCATTCCTCACTGTAACCATCGTCACTGTTCATCTTAGGTGTAACTCTGCGGTAATAATTCTGGGCGAATGAAGCAAACTGATTTTACATGCTCACCTTCCACAGAGCTGGAGAAAGGTATTAAACATAAGTATTTCATGATGCTAATAAAATCACTCAACAATAAAAATATACTTCTAAAATTTAAAAAGTTGGGTTGTTTATTTAGCAAACTCAGCAGCAACCTCAGTTTCCCCTCGTCTGTTTCAACCATTCAGCATTCAGCATCACCAGTATATTAATCACCGTCTGATATCAGAATATTAATGAACGTCTGTCATCATCTGCACCTGTTTCTCTCTGGTTCATGCCTTTAGTAAGATAAGTTAAAAAACAAAAGCTGGTCAGGGACAGGGACTGGGGTGAAAATGAGAGCCAAATAAAGTCCATCAGAAAGCCTGGAGAATTATTCCTCAGACTTCATTAAGCTGAAAGAAAGTCTCGCTCTTTGGAAGTAAAAGAAAGAAATAATGGGTGGCTCAAGACTTTTGCACAGTATTATTTATTCCAAAACATCCATCCATCCACCCCCTAAACTTAATTCAGATTATCCAGGGCACAAAGAAAAGGGAAATGCAGGGCACAAAGAAAAGGGAAATGCAGGGCACAAGCATGCACACACACACACACACACACACACACACACACACACACACACACACACACACACACACACACACACACACACACACAAATCATACATCATGGACAACTTGGAAAGACCATGGGGAGAACATTGAAACTTCACACAAAAACCTGAGGCTAGATTTGAACGCCTGAAGGTGAAAGGTGCCTGTGCTACTGAGTAAATAAACAAACATCACATTAAATCACCACGATTTTAAAAGTGATGGTGCTAAAACTATTACACTTACACGTAGTTCTATAGTGTTATGTATTTGTGTAATGTGCATCTGCTACGGATATACAGTGTGTAATATTTTTTAGAGAGTGGAAGGTGAAATGCACTACAAAACACACACACTTATATCAACACAAGAGGTCATTGGCCTAAACCTAGTTTGAGCAACACCAATATATTGTGCAGTTTACGTTCATCTGTCAAACTGTTCCTTAAAATAACAAATCACATTCCACACCTTTAACAGAACGGTCCCAAACTGTATACATGGCAGTCACAAACAACTTCAACCACTCTTGGGAAACACGGATTCTGCCTCTGATATTTGGCTTCAAAGCGAAGCTGCTAACATAATATTTGTGCTTCGTAAATGTCAGTCATCTTTGTAGGTAAGTGGAAATCATTAGCCACGTCCTGACCCGAGGCCTCAAAACACTCCTACGCTTTACTCATCTCCATGTGTACCACACGTATACAAATACACAGAGACACTCATGTGGGATGAACAGGAAGTGAGTTGCAGCTTTCAGAAAAAAAAAAACCCTGATGAAGACAGGAATTGAAATGATCTGTATGTGAAAGATAATTCAAGTTTAGCTGCGCCCCATGGCAGATTTACTGCTTACAGTTTCACTTGCATGATGATGGCATGGCTAATCCTTGCCTTGGGATTAGCCAAACAGGCCCAGGCCCGTCACTCTTACGCAGTTCAAAGGAAATTTAGTTTCAGCAGACCCTAGTTTTTTTTTTTTTAATGTAATGCATGGCTTGTTTTTTAAAAAGGTAGGTAAAAACTACATGAAGGTGTGTATGTGCACTCGTGTGTGCTTTCTCTCTCACACACATATGTGATAAATGCATATACATACACACACACACACACACACACACACACACACGCACACACACATATGTATATGTGTGTGTGTGTGTGTGAGCATTTTTTCATTGTGTGCTTTTTTTTTTCTTTTTTTTTCACACAGCATCCAAAACAGAATCGGATATTTTGTGCACATTTCTTTCCTGTTAAAGAATGCAGTGTGCTAACACCAGCCTGATAACAATCTGTATTCCAGGATCTGGGAAAGCGGGGTTCCGGCCGGAAAGCTGCATGAACGTACAGGAAAAAAGGAATGGGTACACTATTCCGGATCTGCAACCTTCCATTGACCTTGCATGTACGCAAATGTGGACAGGCAAAAATAATAATAATAATAATAATAATAATAATAATAATAATAATAATAATTATTATTATTATTATTATTATTATTATTATTATTATTATTATTATTATTATTTAATTAATATACAAATAAATAAACAGACTCTTGCAAGTGGAGTTAACATTTTTTAATCATTTATTTTTGTTTTCAATCTTAACTGCTTGAAAATATTAAATGTACCACTACCATAAAATTATTAATATTTCCTGTATTAAATTCATAAAAAGAGTGCATACTCTGTACGTTTGTATTCCTTGTGGTTTCTGGATAAATACAATTCTATGTTTATTAGATAGGTTGGAAAGCTGTAAAATCAAAAGGTCTAAAGTTACAGAAGTTGATGTACTATCACTTTTTAGTTGAATGTTGTGGCAAGACTTGACAAATACCCATGATCCTTCAACTTATCTTACTAAATACCCATACTGAGTTTGGTTATCCTTCTTGCCCAGGTAAGCATAGAAGCTAAGCCAAGATACACAAGTAGAGCTAAAAATAGTGCACACCATTGATGCTGATTGATGAAACAATTGCACATAGATTTGCTGATTAATGTTTCTGGCTCAGGTACCATTTCTACCAGTACTAAAAATGTCAGTAGCGATGACTGCCTGCCAAAGTTTCTTACTCAATTTTTTCATCCATTATTTAAAGATGCAGTAAAAATGTAATGTAAAAGATTACAACATGCACTGATCAACAATAACATAAAAACATAAAACATGAAGCTCAATATTGTGTAGGGTCCCTGGGGCCACCGGGGAAGCTAAGGCATGATTCCACAAGACCTCTGGGTGTGCTGTAGTGCCTGGCTCCAGGACATCAGCAGGAGATCCTTTGAATGCTATGACTGGAGGGGTTGTAACTCCATGGATCAGATTTACGGCGCTTTCCATGTAGACCCAGTCGGATTAAGATGTGTGAAATTTGAAGGCCAGATCAACAACCTTAAACACTTTGCCTGCTGAACCCCAAACTCAGCAGGCAGTGATTCTTATACCTTTTGATTATGTTTTTCAGCGAATTGTGCTACATTGGGATTTCTGTGGTATTGGACCACATATGCTGGCCTTCGGTCCCCACAGGCATAAATGAAGCTGCCAATGATCCTATTTTAAAAAATTTCCTATTTACAGCTATACAATTGATTATCAGTGCTATTAAATTCACTGACAGTGGTGTTAGTGTAGTGGCTATTCAGTCTTTGCCATTAATGATGGTCTAGGTCTATCCCAGACATTATTTTGAAGGCGAAAATGTGACTGTAACAAAGAAGTTCTTGAGCAAAATTAAGTTGGGATTAGAAACTAAGCTGATGCCAAGATCAACTGCCCTTGATCTTAAGGGAACTCATCTCATGGAAAAACATGTTTGTTTTAACAGTTGTCCTAAAAAGCAAGAACACAAAAAGAAAAAAGAAAAAAAAACTCATGTCTGAGTAAGAAAACTCATATATATATATATTGGTGTTTCCAAATTGCCCATAGTGTGGGTGCACTTGTGCCCCACAATGGACTGGCACATCATGCTTTGTGCTCTGGAGTTACATATTTCATATCAGCCATAACCAGATAAGTAGATAATAAGAAGGAAGCCCTTTCTTGAAATTGTCTTTGAAGATTTTAGCAAATTTGACAGGTATCACAGGGGGGGGAAGTCATTCAAGCTCAATTTAAATAGCATTAAAAATAATAATAATAAAAGAATATTTTTACATTGTCAAGTGTCCAACCAATAAGTAACAGATAATTTTCCCTATTTTCATAGGTAGTGCTATGTAATAAGCAAGTGACACATGCACCCAGAGCTAGATTTTGGTTTGTTGCTGAGCTGTGCTCTTCTGCAGAAATACACAAGGTAAGCAGTTACTTTAATAAGCAAGCTCAAAAGTTTGAATATCCCTTGACATGCTGTAGTTCATTTATTTTGATACGCCCTGAGGTGTCTAGTGCCTATAACCCAATTGGCGTCTCTTCCAGAGCACAACCAAATACACTAACTGTGCACTTTAGAGGCCCACTTATTCATGCAATTATCTTATCAGCGAATCCTGTGACAGCAGTGCAGATACAAACCATCAGCAATCAGAATGGGGGGGTATGATCTCAATTTTGAAGCCGGCATGATAATAGGCTACAACTATGGCTGGGTGGTATATTGCCATTTTAAGGTACAGTTGTACTTGAAATTATTCGACCCCCATCAAATTGAATTTGAAATTTGTAAGGTGTTGTCTCAAGCACATATTAGATGACTCAGGTGTACTTGATTTAGCTGTACTTTCTGTCAGAAATGTCAAAAGAGTTGTAAAGAGAGTTGTCTATAAAGAGAGAAGATCATATCCTTGCAGAAACTAGGATATAAAAAAGGAACAATGCCTACACTATCTGGACGTGGCAGAAAGAGAAAACCATTACCTGCTGCTACCAGATTCCTGAGGAGGCAAGTATTGAAAAAACCTTGATTGACCTAAAAGGACCTACAGAAAGATTTGGTGGCAGCAGGCACTGAAGCTTCACTCTGCACTATAAGGCGCATACGGAAGGTCAGCCCAAGACGTACTCCACTACTGACCCTAAAACACAAGAACTTTGGGAATTCTGTTTTATGGACCAAATTCAAAACTTGAACTTTTTCAGGCCTATGAATCAGTAGTATGTTTAAAGGAGAAAGAATGAAGCATATGAAGAAAAAGTGCACCCTGCCTACAGTAAAACATGGTGCTGCTTTGCTTCCTCTTGGAAACCTGCAGAATGCAGCATGTGGAGGGAAAGATGGATTCAATCAAGTAAGAAAACTTTATGCAATCAGTGAGGAAGCTGAAACTGATGTGTCGTTGGACCTTCCAACAGGACAATGATCTCTACATTCACCAAGCCTTGATGTCCTGGAGGGCCCTAGAGTGACCAACACTGTCACCTGGAAAAAAAAAAAAAGCAGTAGCAGCACACAACCCCAAGAATCTTACTGAACTAGAGGCTATTGAGGAGGAGATCCCTCAAAAACACTGCCAGAATCTAGTGTCTGGCTATACATCACATTTGCAGCAGGTCATGATGGCTAAAAGGGGCTCTATTTAGTACTGAAGAGGTTTCTTCAAACCTTCAAAGGGTTAAATAATTTTGATACTGCAATAGTCATTCAAATTAGCATTTTGTGTTGATTTGGGTGCTTTGAGTTGTGGGGTGGGGCCTCAATGGATTTGGAGACAGGGCCTTGAGCTCCTTGTGTGCTGGGCCCATGCGTTTGTGTTACATTGGCTTTTCTGTGGGATCAGGCCATACTTGTTGGCCTTTTGTCCCAGTGGTCATGGGTGAGCTTTGCCCATGATCCTGTCACCATTTTACTATTATATAATTGATAATCAGGGTTAAGATGTTAATGTTGTAATGCGGTGTTAATTTTATGGCTGGTCATTGTATATCATGTATCAATATTAAACATAAAAATATCAGTAAAATCACCCCTACCCCTAGCTACATCAGCGAAAAAAATGTTGAGTTCCACTTCTGGCAGCCATGAACTGAAGACTATTAGATCAAATTAGACCGTTGGAAAAATGTAACCTTGTCTGAATTTAGCATTAACAGAAGGAATTACTGTATCAACAGTCCAGGCTGGTGAAATGGTTTCTTAGCATTCTTTGCGTTCATTAATACCAATCAGTCGATCATTGCTTAAATGCCACAGTCTATTTAAGAGTGCATCCCTTCATGGAGACAATATCTTCAAATGACTGCATCCAGCATCATAATGTGCCATATCACAAAGGAGACGTCATCTCAAACTTGTTTCATGAGCATGACATTGAATTGGCTTTCTCATTCACCAGATCTGAATCTAGAAGAACATCTTTGGGATTCTGGTAGCATGGTGTAGAGTTTACAGCATGAAAATGTGATCATTCATATCAGCATGGACTAAAAGCTAAAAAGACTGTTTAACATCATGTGAAATCCATACCATAAGGGTTGATGTTGGTGAACAAAAAGAGGCCATGCCCATGTATTATCAGTTTTTTTGTGATAAAGCTCTGTGTTTAACAAAGGTTATAGTCATTTCAATTAAATTATCCATTTTTATTGACCAACAATTTAAAAAAATAAATATATATATCAGATTTTAATGATTTGCTCGCCTTTGTACAGAGCCGAGCCAAAAATAGTAACTGCTCAATAGTCACATAAAGTGTCAATAAAGTTACATTTTACTATAAAAAAAAAAAGGCAATATCCAAAAACAAACATGAAATGACATAACTAAAAAGTAGAGGCTAAAGCTGATGCTAACTAAAATAGAATAGCAACAGCAACTCTCAGAGACACAAGACTAAGCTTTAACTACAACACGGACTATAAATAAACAGATTATTCAAACAGAACAAGTTGCAGGTGAATTCAATTGTCGTCATGTGACTGTGACAGGTGAGGTGCTATGAACACTGGGAAATGGAATCTGCAAACAAATGTTTAAGAGTCCTTCAAAAAAAAAATGCAAAAGTCAAAATAAAATTAAAAATAGTGACAAATATGGGGAACACCATGACAAAAGCTACTACTACTACTTATAATAATAATAATAATAATAATAATAATAATAATAATAATAATACTGTTAAGAAGACATCCGGCCTCAAAAAATTATGTATGATTGTGGCTGTAGTTTGCTTTTACCCATCATAAAATATTGATAGTAGAAATTCGACATATTTAATAGTGAATTTAAGAGCATTTTCATACACAATGTACAAGAACTGAACAGCTATGTTCAAAAATCTAGTGAATAACTTTCCCAAAAGACTGGAGGCGACTAAATTGAAAACTAAATCTATACAGTGTGATTGGAGCATGTAGACTCATAACAGTGTGACTGGTCACTCCCTGGGGCTAGACCAAGGTGTGTGTTCTGCTGTGCCACAGTGACCTACTAATCTGGGAACACAGGTTTGCTCTGATGGGTATTAGGCATGGTGGACTGGTTAAGCATGTGGTAGTTAAGCATACAGAAATAAATTTGCCTAATCATACGGTCATGTTCAAAAGTTAGTACCACTTTTTTAATTATGTGTTTTGGTACAAAAAACATAATAAAAATCAACTGATTGTACTGAGTCTTAATACAGTGCCTTGCAAAAGTATTCATACCCTTTGGACTTTTCCAAATTTTGTCATGTTACAACCACAAACATAAATGTATTTTATTGGGATTTTATGTAATGGACCAACACAAAGTGGAAGGAAAATAATGAATGGTTGTTAATTTTTTGACAAATAAAAATCTGAAAAGTGTGCCCTGCTTTTGTATTCAGCCCTCTTTACTCTGATATCCCTAAATAAAATTCAGGTGGTATTCAAAAGTCACCTAAATTAGTAAATAGAGTTAATCTGTATGTAATTTAATCTCAGTATAAATGCTGCTGTTCTGTGAAGCCCACAGCAGTTTGTTGGAGTTTGCATTCAGCATTGCGTCACAGCATCCTGAAGCCCAAGGACCAGACAGGTCAGGGATACAGTTGTGGAGAGGTTTAAAGCAGGGTGAGGTTATAAAAAATACCCTAAGCTTTGAACATCTCACAGAGAACTATTAAATCCATCTGAAAATTGAACGAGAACGGCACACCCGCAAACCGCCTAAGACATGGTAGTCCATCTAAACTGACAGGCCGGGCGGGGAGAGCATTAATCAGAGAAGCAGCCAAGAGGCCCATGGTAACTCCGGAGGAGCAGCAGTAATCCACACCTTAGGTGGGAAAATCTTTCCACAGGACAACTATTAGTCGTGCACTCCACAAATCTGGCCTTCATGGAAGAGTGGCAAGAAAAAACCCACTGTTAAAAGAAAGCCCTAAATAAGCCCCTTTCATAGTTCCACATGACTTGTTGCAAACTGCAAACGGGACTAATTATGGCTTTCCTTCAACTAGTTTTCTTTTCTGATTTACAATCAGAAAATCAGGTACTGCACATCACCTTATGTAATCATGTTGTGGGAATGTTTTTCTGTCACTGGGAGATTAGTCACTATAGAGGGAAAATTGGTGCAGATCAAATCAAGAGTTATCCTGAGTGAAAACCTTCTCCAGAGTGCATAGCATCTCAGGCTGGAAAGACGATTCACACAGAAGAAACCAAGAAACACCAAGAAACACAGGTGTGGCTTCAGAACAACTCGGTGAATGTCCTGGAGTGGCTCAGCCCGAGTCTGAACTTGAACCCAATAAAGCATCTCTGGAGAGACCTAAAAATAACTGTTCACTGATCATTTAACCTGGATGAGGTTGAAAGATTCTGCCAAATAGAATGTAACAAACTTCCAAAAGAAAGTTTTAGCAGACTTGAGCTTGTCAATGCTGTCAAAGGTGCTTTAACCAAGTATTAAGTAAGGATTCTGAATGCTTATTTAATTTGCACATTTCAGTATTCATTCAAAAAAAAATTAACAAAACACTAAAAGCACCTGTTTTTACTTTGCATTGTGCCATGGAATTATGCGTAAAAAATGGGTTTTAATTAATTTTAAGATGAGTGTGAAATATTGCAAAATGTAGGAAACTTTAATAATTGACTATCAACAGGTGGGCAGACTTTTATAAAAACAGAAGTTTTGGCAGTTTGCTGGTATAGAACATTTAGTTATGTGTTAGCACAGTGTCATGAGGGAAAGACAATAATTTTGGAGAAGCAATTGTTGCTGCACATCAATTTGGAAAAGGTTATAAAAACATTTCCAAACAATTTGGAGGTCAAAATTCTACAGTAAGGAAGATCATTACAAGAGGAAAGCATTCAAGACTGTTGCCAATTTTCCCTGGCTTGCACATACCAGCACATTTACCTCAAGGTCAGAGAATACAATCCTCAGGAAATACAAAAAACACAAGAGTTACATCTCTGCCCTCACTTAACATGTTAAATGTTAAAGTCCATGACAGCAAAATTAGAAGAAGACTGCTATCTAAAAAGAACATGGACTGAAGTTTGCAAAACTGCATCTATCAAAGGTGCTTTAACAAAAGACTTCTTTACCAGTGTCATATGGACAGATGAGACCAAAGTGGAATTGTTTGGCCTTAATGCTCAGTGATGTTAATGTTTGACAAAAACATTAACATGAAATGCCCACCGTCAAACATGGCGGTGAAGTGGTGATTATTCTGGCTTGATTTTGCAGCAACAAGATATGGACACCTTGCACTGAGTTGACCATGAACTCCTCTGTATACCAGAGTATTGTGAGGCAAATGTGAGGCCATCTGTCTGACAGCAAAAGCTTGGTCAAAATTCAGTCATGCAACTGGACAATAATCTGACGCACACCAGTAAATCTACGTCGGAATGGCTGAAAAATAAAACAATCAATTTGTAATGGCAAGTCAAAGTGCAGACTTTACCCTAACTGAAATGCTGTGGCGGGACCTTAAGATAGCTGTGCATATGCAAATTCCCCCAAACCTTAATTCATTGAAGTAATGTTGGCCAAAATACTGTAACCCCACAAAGGAGAGACTGATACAATCATACAGGACACGATTACTTCAATTCTGGAAATTCTATGCTAGGTAACAGTACTATGAGATGTTATCTTTCTTGCTAGCCTCTCTGATCATTTGCAAATCTACAGAAAACATCAAATCAGTGAAAACATCAAACTTTCTCATCTTAGAAAGTATTGTATAGATAAGCTTCTCTCCTTGCAAAATCCACAGGTTTATGGAATTAGGGAGAACAGACTCAAGGTTCACATTATTAAAATTTCCAGTGACAATAAACAGTCCATTGTGTTGAGCACGGAGAATGTATACTATGACTGAGCATGAATTTGGGTGGTAAATAAAACGGCCTGCATGTAACAATCCCAAAACTCTAACATACCAGCAATGAGCAATAACTAGAAACTTGTACAGAGTTGTTTAACCATTCTGTGTTGATAGAAACACATACATGACCACACCTTATAGCACAGAGCTGCGTTTCTGTTAGCATAAAATAAGGCTAGGCCATCTAGCAGAATGGCGTCGTTGCTAAACCACATCTCAGTGAAACCAAAAATGCGTCAGTCCCTAGACTTATGGAGTCAGTCTGGAGTCAGATGTAGTCCAGTTTATTTTTTGGAGAGTAGCAAGGATGAGAGAGATGGTCAGGTAGCATTAGCTTTTAACTTAGCATGGACCCCCGCCCGTATGCCGCACTACCGGTTTCTCGCTCAACGCTTGCAATGCACCTCCCCCCAGACCGCAGACAGATTTTCCAACAAGATCACCTTGCAGGTTGATTTTTGTGTTATTTATTTGAGTCGTCTACTGTAGTGTATCTGGATCTGGAGTGATTTTGTGTTGTTTTATGTAGTGCCTTGATTCTAGGGGGATGTTGTTTCATTTCACTGTTTACTGTACCAGTTACTGTATATATGGATGAAAAGAATAAAAAGCCAACTGAACTTGTTGCATGTGTGCTTGCTTGCATAATATTTGTTTGATGACTCTTCATTTTGTAATGTGAAACTTCCACTTTGACGGCTTTGGAAAGCTGCATCCATGAGTTTCTGAGCAGAGACTCTGGTGAACACTGAAAACCGGCAGTCAGGTTTCTCCAGGATTGATTACTCCCCTTTTAAGTCATGATAAAAGAGTCTATCTTTATCTCTTTGCTTCTAGACTCTGAATGTGCTGTTTTTATCACTGTCTGAACCCATCTCTGCTTTTGATTTCAACCACCTGCTACAGGTACAGATTAAGCATTTCACAGTGGGAAGGCAAATCATGCAATTATGTAGTCAGCAGTGGAAATATTTCCATTTTAAAGGCTACTTACCACTCTGGTTATGTAATATAATGCCATACACAAATATAGTGAAGTAGAAAGTATAGATTTTTTTTTTTGTAAAAAAATAATAATGAAAAAAAATCAACCTTGAATTGCAAGCATATAGTGTTCCGGAAGCACGCTTGTATATCAAATCACTCTTATATCAAAGGTAATTTCCCCATAAGAAATAATGGAAACTCCAATGAATTATTTCAAAGCCGAAAAAGATACATATAAAAATAATTACACAAAATTTTAAGCAAGAAATAAAATAAATTAACCTGCGCTTTACCTTTGAAAAGATTCATAACTGGTGTTAGACGATAACACCAGTCCCTGCTGGAGTAGAGGGGCTACTGTGTAGGATGACACATGCGCACACACACACCACATGGAATCACTCCTGTCACACAGTTTCTGTTTATTATCTTCTTCTTTTTGTGTGATTTTAATGACACTTGCTTTTGCCACTTTTTGAGGATTTTGGCGAAAATGCATTGAAAATTGCATTGAATCATCTCTTGCACTGCCAAAGGCTTTTAAACTTTTTTTTCTTCACAGGGGCCATTGCTGCAGTACTGTTACTAAAGAAAACAGTATAGTAAACAGTACACATATCCACGAATGTTTACTATACGAGTGACGCACATGCACTGAGACTGAGTATGGAAGACGATTACCCACAATCCCACAGCACGAGAGAGAGAAGAACCATTGGCTCAGTTGTGATCATGTAACACTTGGCAGACAAAGCTTATACGTACTTGTATATCAAGACCTCACTCATTTAACAAATACTAATTTATTAAAAATTTTTACTCGTCTCCCAATTTTGGATGGCAGAAATGATAAATGTGTTCACATCTGGTATATGTATATAATGTCAGTTATAATTAGACAACATTTATGTCTTTTGGATCCAGCATGGGGTGGGTTCTAGCACCATTTTTGGGTACTAAATACTAGTGTACTGGTCTGTTGCATGTTCCTTTAGTCATACAGCAGGATACTTAGTTGGATTGGTTCTCACATCTCTTTGACTGGTGTCCCTACATTTGGCAATGTTTGTCAACATTGTTCCCCACAACACGTCTACTCCTAGATATTCTATAGTTCTTCATCTGAAGGGCTTCAGCAAATAAGTCAAAGCAAAAGCGTCATCACCAAGGATTAAATAAGGCATGGTCATGTCATTGTTGGTCATTTGTTCTGGTGGAGGAAAGTTGAGGGTAACATCCTCTATGCACTCCTTTAGCTAACTAATATTAAATAGCTAGCCATTTAACATATGTCCTATTCCTCCAATAGTTTGCCGTCTATTCAATAATGTGACGGAATAAGGTAGTTATCATAGCCGGTAGCAAAGTTGTAATTTTGCTTCATGTCAGTAGCGACGGTACGGTTTCATTAGCAGTTCTTTAGGACTCGGCATTACATTGTTAAATTCCTTAATGACTTGCTATTGAAATATTACCATGCTGCTAGTTATCATTTAAAAATTTGAAGTGGGGTCGCTATACTTGAAAATTACCAAATTGGTATTGAACATAACCGACACTAGCGTTATATTTGGGTAAAGAGTTTGTAGAAATAGTTAAAAGGTTGAAGCTAAAAAGCTAAAAATGTTGATCTTCTACTCAACATTTTGATTTAGTTTATGGCACAAGGTTCAATTTTCATAATGTATATACCATTTTATAGAGTAATCAATGCTGTGTCGTGGTTTTGTTTATGTTTGGTGAGGAATGTGGCAGCTTGTAGGTGCATTGCAATTGTTTCCGTGCCTTCAACATATTCTCTGTATACATGGTAAACTATTGCATTGATTTGCTCTTTTAATTGATGTGTATAGCCACGCCCACCACAAGGGAAAAAGTGCTATATTCATCCAGCAAAGTACTACATGCTGTGACATAATCTGGCACAAAACTGCTCATCATTTCCCTTCTACTCAACCTTTCGATTTCATTTACTGCGCAGGTTTAACATCGAGCAAATACTAAAGAACTGGCAAAGTTTAATTAAATTCTGTTCAGGGAGTTTTACGTGATGCTCTGACAAATCAGTTGGACAGACATACAGACATAAATTTTTCTGAGATTGGTTTTGAGTTCTCCAATGAATAAAACAAAGATATAATTAAAAGTTGAGAGTCCTGACCAATGTAAATACAAAACCTCTCTTTTATATAGATGGCCACAATGTGTTGTAATATTATTCCTCTAAAGATTTTTTTTAGGTCACTGTCTGTCTGTCTGTCCATCTGTTTGTCTGTCTGTCTATCTGTCTATCTATCTATCTATCTATCTATCTAGTCATGAGGGGCTAAAGGCCACTGCTTCTTTACATTGGACAGCTCTATGCTTGAACAAGACATGGAAAATATAGCGCACTTTTGGTACCGTGGACAGCTCCACCATGTTCAAAGAAAAGGGCTGGGTGAGTAGGGTCTTTCAGCTTCCTATGTTAGCAGACTCAGAGAATTCCAGCATTCTGCTCCACTCGGCTCCACAGTCTGCTGGTTGTGGCAAAAGAAGCATGTGAGGAACAGTCTTACAGTAACTTTTCAGATCAGTAGTTGAGTTTGTCAAGGAGCTGTCATTAAACTGCATATGAAAAAGGCTTAAGCTGAACAAAAAAGAGCTTATGACAAGGAGTTCAGCCTGGTGACCAAGTGCTGTTGCTCCTCCCCAGTGCCACCTGGCCTTTATCAAAACACTTTGCCTTTCACAGTAGCGGAAAAAGTTGGAGCAGTAAATTACAGACTGCAACAGCCAGTTAAGCGCAAAAGCAACATCATATTAACTTACTGAAAAAGTGAATTGATCCGATATCACACATCTGTACTGAAACTCACACATCTGGTATGACACGACAATAATTGCAGCCCGGTGCAATCGTTCAATAGCGCCTGTACCAAGCCCCAGAAGCCTGCTATTAATGCTGACGCTGAAAGCATGCTAAGACATGGTATCATAGAGGAATCGACAAGCCCAAGCCTGATGGATCGATCCGCCTGTGACAGCTTCCAATAGCTTAATTCCATTTCTGAATTTGACACGTATACACTTACTCATGTGGATGATCTCATCGGGTTTATTTCAACCTCACTGCTGGGAGAATCATTTCCATCACCTTAAAAGGGTGCTTGAGAAGTTGGGGACTGCAGGGCTCCTGGTGAACCCCAAGAAATGTCACTTGAGGGTAACAGAGCCACAGTACCTCAGGTACAGGATTGGATATGGCTTGCTAAAGCTGCCGGAGAAAAAGGTGAAGGCTGTCCGAGCATATCCACAACCCAAGACAAAGAAACAGGTATGTGCCTTTCTGTGTCTCACTATGTATGATCAACATTTTGTTAGCACCCTCCCAGATCTCCTGAAAAAGGGTCTTCTGGACAGAGAAGGAGGAAAGAGTGATGCCTCCGAGACTGTGCTCGGGGTGGTGTTGTCTCAGGAGTTTGATGGTGAAGAATATACCATCCTGTACATGCGAAGAAAACTCTCACTCACTAAACAAAAATATGCCACAATAAAGAGAGGAGCCTTTTCTATTAAAGATTCTAAACTGACCTGGGCTGGATGGCACTTAGTACTCACCATTCCACTGTTTCCAAAAGATTCACGGATCCCCAGACTGCTCAGTAGATCCTTTCATAATGTGAACTCATGTGCATCTCCTGTTTCAACAGTTCGGGACAAACATTGCCTAGAAGGAACCTGCCTGCCACTAGCCCACATGTAAGGCCCGCCACCTCTACCTCCAACATTATCACACACGCGCACACAAAGTCAGCCAAACAATGTATACACTCTAAAGGAAAAGAAATATGGTATGATGTATATTATTTTAATATAATATAAATAATATTATCATACACAGGTAGTGCCTGAACAAATTTCATCCCTGGAGCACGTTCGTAAGTTGGATTTGTTCTTAAGTCTTATATGCCTTTGTCATGAATATACAATGTAAAGCATACCAATCCACTTAACTAAATCTCTGCCCCCTTTCCCCACACTGCCATCATGTGGCCAAAAATCATAACAATCCCTAAGGACCTGTGAACAGTGAAATGTTCCCACGGTGAACTGTGAAATGTAACAGTGTTGTCTCTGCTCCTTTTAATCACGAGCGGAATACCGGATGCCATTTAGTCTCAGAGCAGTTTTCCACTGTATTGGACTGTGAACTCTGTGTTGTTGAGGGTTTCTGAAATTAGGATTATTCACCATCAGAACAGCTTTACAGGACACCTTTTTCTATCATTGTGCTCCTGGACTAATTCATTGAAACCAGTGGGGCCGACTCATTTCTCTCATTTTTTCTTCCACACCCCCACAAGCACACACATACAATATACCAGACTTTGGACATTTTTTACATTCACTTACACACTGAAAATATTGTTTATAATAAATATTGGTATCTGGTGCACTACAGTGTCTATTTTTTGTACAATACACGTGAGCTACTTCTATGATTTGTTTGCATCTACAAATGGAAACATTCTATTTAAGTTTTAAAAAAAAGGGCAACGATAACTATTGAAGTGTATGTCTGTGTGTGTTTAATCTTTAATCTAACAATAATACTAGCATATTCAGTATAACAATTTTTCCCCCCGATGCTGTGTGCAGCCATTTTGATTTGACATCACTCAATTAATGGTGAAAAAAAATCGGATATGTGAATAAAATTGACCTCCTGTCAAGGTGGCATTTTAGATATGCTCCCTATTTACTCTGTCGAGAAAAAACTATTTGCTGAGTTGTGCAAAAATAGTAATAGTGCCATCACCAGTAGCAAAAAGTGCAAATAATGTTCTAAAATTATTCTTTATATCTCATTATTTAAAAGAGCCATTGTTTCCATTACTTGATATAGATAATGCTTTTATTATAATTAACCTGGGTGGCACGGTGGCTTATTGGTTAGCACTGTTGTCTTGCACCTCGATGCATGTTCTCCCTGTACTTGGTGGGTTTCCTCCACTTTGTCTGCTGAGCATCGCATGATCACAACTAAGCTAATGGTTATTCTCTCTCTCTCGTGCGCTCTACGGAATTATTGGTAATCGTCTCACATGCTCAGTCTTAGTGAGTGTGCATCACTCGTATAGTCAACATCTGTGAGTGTGTACTGCTTTTTTATGACATTGTGACCACGTGTATGCGTGCACATAAAGCAAAAGTGTCAATAGAGAGGTTCCTTGTTAAAGTTTTCAGTTTCTAGAGTCTCCCTCTCTGTAAGAAAGCACTGATTCCTTGATTCCTTGTTAAATTAGTTTCCCAACAGAGCAGTGTTTCCATTAGTGTGTGTGAGCTCATGCGCGTGTATTTGTGTGTGAAAGTTATCCTACACAGTAGCCCCCTCCCTCCTCCTCTCCTCTCGCTTTCACACAAACACACTAACGAAAACACTGCTCTGTCTGGATTCTTATCAAAGGTAAAGTGCAGGGTTTTTTTTCTTTACATTTTGTATTAATTATTTTTATATGAATATTTTTGGGTTGTGGATGGAATCATTAGAGTTTTCATTATTTCTTATACGAAAATTTGCTTTTGAGAGCACACTTGAATGAAAAACACTTTATATATAGGGCATCTCGAAAAATTTAAATATTCTGAAAAGTTACCTTTCTTTTGGAATTTCATTTAAAAAAGTGAAACCTTCATATACTTGAGTCATTACAAGCCTTTTGATTATGAAATTTAAAGATCTCTCTCTAACATATGAAAAATATTAATTTATGCACTTATTACTTGGTTGGGCTCCTTTAACACGCATTACTGCATCAATGCTGCATGACATTTCAGCTGATCTGTATTGCTGGGTCAGATGTTTTGCCAACTTCCTCTTGACAATAGCTGATACATTTTCTACACATTTCAGGTCAGATAAGTTGGCTGTCCAAGAAAACAGTTAGTGGAAGTTTTGGCACTGTGGGCAGGTGGTACGTCCTGCTGTAAAATGAAATTGGCATCTCCATAATGTACGTCAGATGACATGCATAAAAGGGCTCTACACGCATAAGTGCTCTAAAATCAAACCAAGCTGTTTTTTTATTAAAGGAATTGCCAATTAGAGGAGTTCATGGGAGGCCAGTGTCTCAGCAGTGATAATGACTGAAGTAGGCAGTCCAATTATGACTATAGTGTACTGACGAAAGAAAAGGTAATAAGAGAAACAAATATTATGAGGTTAAGATTTTACTCTCATAACTGTGTTGTTATTCTGCACAATCAAAAGTCCTTGTTTAACATGTACACACCTCAAGTTTTACGGCTTTTGTTTGATGTAGTAATAAAAGTCAGGGACAGTAATTGACACTTGTTTTGCTCAATATGTTTTTCCCGAGGTCCAACGGTCACCTTCACAATCTCGAACAACTGCCTCAAGGGCACACAAACAGGGTGCAATGACACAATTACATGTGACATACACAAACACTCAAACAGTATGTCAACTCCAGCTCTGTCTCTCATTGTCATTTTATTCCAGAACAGTGCAAACACAAGTATAAAAGATCTCAATATGAAATGTACATTCACATATATCAACATTGCAATCAATACATTGCAACTCCCAAAAAATAGCACATATATTTATGGTTATAAGTAAAATACTTTCAGTTTACTCTGCATTAGATTCCATACGTGTGATATTTTGAACCCGTATCATATATGAAAATATCTAATTAACATGAAAATCTAGTGTATTTACTGTGAACATTATAACATATTATTTAGAATGGTTATATATTAGGCCACTGTACTCTGTATATAGAAAATAGATACTTATTCATGTGGCTACATTTGTTTGATCATAACCTCTGATCTAGGCATATTCAGAGATTAAGTAAAGAGTTTGGCTTTTACTATAATGGTTTTGACATTTTTATTGTATAGAAAGATTACGTTTCTCAGATGTTATATTCTTATAATATAGTCTTTTAGGGTAAACACATGTTGTTGCCCCTAAGAAGTGCAACGACGCTCAAAAGAGTAATTTTGTGTCCAATTATCAGCTTGAAGAGCTTTATTTTATGTCACTAGGTAGCTCAACTCTAGGTAGCTATGTTTTACCAAGAACTAATGGATATTCAAGAAAATATACTTCTCCAAAACCCAGGCACCAAGACACCCAACACTGAAACATCCAACCCCAAAAGTTTGACATTAAGCCAAAACTGTACCCTTGATGGATCCAGTGCATATAAAATTCTATATTGTTTTTATAAAGTTGAATTAAACACGATATCACAAAATTGTGCTACAATAGAACACTGGAATTGATATGTTGGTAACAAAATGTGTTGGCACAAAGGAATACACCCAAACCAACAACCCCTGGATAGAAGGCAGTCACCTCAAGAGCCAAAAAAAGGCAGCATTGCTACAAAACTCCCAAGCTTTCTCCAACACTTTACAGCACCATGCATGGAGAAAGAAAAAAAGCAAACAAGCTGTCGATAAAGGTTTGAGACCAAAAACACAGTAAAAAAAAAAAAAAAAAAAACGAACAAAAAGGCCATTCTTCTACATTCATGCAATGTAACAAAAAATCTTTTCTAAATATTACCCATAACACATTTCACCCTTATTGTTCAGGTTGTTGTTTTTTTTTGTTTTTTTTGCATTAGTCATGCATTAGAGTCACATTGCACTTACTGTAGCAAAAAGAACAAGACAAGGTAGAACTGTGGCATGCGAAAAAGAGGGACATGCAAAACGGCAAGCTTGAAGCCAAATTCATTCCATAGGCATATTTGGAGAAATATCAAAGTTATAGTAGCAGTTCACCAAGAAATGTAAAACTATAAAATAAAAATGAGAGACTATCTGATCCGATCAAATACACTTTTTTGACCACAAAACCAAAAGGCCCTTTTTATACTCTGAGTGCATGAAGAGCCGTAGATTCTGAGCATGTATTACAGCGACTGCCAGCTGACTGTGCTGTTTAAATTGAATACACACTATTTCTCGTGCAAGCACAAAGCTAAATCCCCTTGCCCCCCAATGGTAGCAGGATCCAGCTGAGTGTTAGCCTACTTAGAAACTTTGAATAGCACAAACATCACAACGGTTTCCACAAATAAGAACAAGCCACGTGAGCTACTTTCAATCTTATAAAAAGCTGCTTGTTATCCCCAGTGGACACTTAAGGTTCTTGCCGCTGATTTAGTACATTGTATTCCTCATAAACAGCAAAGCCACTGCTTCAAATGTCGATTTCGCAAGTAGCGTTGGGAGCACACGGCGTGTGCTAGTCGTAGACTCAAGACAAAAGCGTAATCTATATTTGTGTTTGTGTCAGACACGGCATCTCCGTCATATTAGAAGGTCAAAGAGCAGCAGGAAGAGTGCACTGACGTCAAGAATGTTCCTACTCAAAGCACCAGTGTGTAAGCATGAGCAGTTTTACTTTACTAATTGTTGGAGCCCATGGTTTATCATAGTGTTGATGATAACTGGACTATATTTACAAGGTTTTAGCCTGTGGATATACTATATCATCTGTTCACTTACTTAATTCACTCAAAAAGGCAACAAGAATAAAAAATCTGAAGGATACGATCAATAGATTCAGTTTTCTGTACATCAGTCAATACAGGCTTTCAATTGCCCCATTTTATTTATAAACTTCCCGATGACTAAACAGAACACCAATGAGATTTTTTTCCCCCTTGTCATGCCGTGAGCACTAACTGGTTTCATAAATGAAAATATATACTTTCTCTGCCAGTCAACTCAAAGACAAATGTAAAATACAGCGCTGTTTAAATGATGTATACGTTTGGTCCCCACTGTATACACATGCTTTGAACGGTTTATGCTGTGGCGTTAATTTTCTACCATCTCTCTCACGCACACGCACACGCACACACACACACACACACACACACACACACACACACAGGACTGTGTGTGGCTCCTTTGTTGGTGTGAAGCTGCCATTACTGTAAAGCACATGCTCCTCTTTAGGAACCCCTGATATCTAGCAGGACTGAGGAAGACTCATTAAAACGAACGCTCGCGCACACAAACACATGCACATGCACACACATACGTACAAACAAACAAACCTGCTCATTATGTTTGCATGTGTGTGGGGAGGAGGATAATTCTCTGCACGAGAGATATAAACGTCCGGTTTATCTCTCATAAACATCACGGTCACCCTGCAGACAGGAACGACTTCTTTTTTCTCAGACAAGCCGCTCGCTCCTTGCCGCCGTGTTCTGTGTTCATCCGTGCCCTCCATCGTCCCTTCATATCTCACTCCTCCTTGTTGCACTAACAGGTTGGCTGCCATAGAAAGTGCCTCCTTATCAGTCAAACCTCCATCTCTACGTCAACAGAGATGGAGGGCAGGTAGAGGATGCTGTTGTTAGAGGAAGTGGGAACAGGGCCAATGTTCTGTGCTTTGACCCCATAACTGGTCGTACCCGGGGCATGGCTCGACTTGGTCTGGATACATGGGCTTCCCTGGTGCTCCAGGCTCTGGGAGCAGGATTGGAGAGGCCCTTCATGAGACCAGCTCTCTAGGAAGTAGGTGAGCATTTGACCTTTGCCTTTCACACTGACCTGACCACGGCATAGGAAGTGGTAACGGCCAGAGAGGAGGCGGAAGACGTCTTCGGTCACCTGAGGAAAAAAAAAAAAAAGATTGTCAGGTTGTCATTTTATGCTCATCTTTTGTAGTAATGCATTTTTGAGGGTGAACATGTTTTACCTGGATTTTGCCTGGTACTCCAGTGCTGTCCATCCTGCTAGCCACATTCACGGTGTTCCCCCAGATGTCATACTGAGGCCTACGAGCACCAATAACTCCTGCAACCACTGGACCTACATTAATACCTGAACAAAAACAATCACAACAAACTAATCCAGCCAGTCTCTGCATTTTTCATTACTTCTATATTTATGTCGTTTCTTTTCCGATACTGGGGTTACATTTAAGTTTACGCCTAGCATTAATTAGCTGAGCTGAATTACAATTCACGGCGATAGAAGGTCCTCATAGGTGTGATGAGACACGTGTGTGTGTGTGTGTTTGTGTGTAGGGTGGGGGTGGGGGGTTGGTATAAGAGTGTGTGCCATGTTGAGGAGCCATAAATGTTTATGGATATTTCTGAGATTTGGAAGATTTGAGCAGAGGAAAAACGTCAGAGAATGAATGTGTGTATTGTTGTGTGTATCCTGCAGATGTTCTTAGGATGTCCTGTGCATGTCCACTCAGTTCTCTGGTTCCGAGTTTCACATATCACACACATTTACGCTTGTGTGTGTGTGTGTTGCAAAAGTGCCAACCCATCAAAAATTTAACAGATTTGGTTGAATAACAAATGATAAATGCTGTACACATATTTCTGGCATTTCATACTCCACAGTTGTATAGAGTTCCTAGTTACGTTACTACAGACTTTCTGTCAGCTCAAGCCAGTCTCATCTTAAGGCCAGATCTCTCTCTCTCTTAAGATGTTTCCCCCTCACTTGCTGTTTTTAGTTTTTCACACCACCCTGTGTAAACTCTTGAGACAATTGTGTGCAAAAATTCCGGAAGAGTAATAAAACACTGGAACTAGCCTATCCAGCACCAACATCCACACCATGATCAAAGCCACAGACATCACACTTTTTCTGTTTTTTTTTTTTTTTTTTTGCTTTGTGCTTCTTTCACATACAGTAGGGCAAAAAAGTATTTCGTCAGCCACCAATTGTGCAAGTTCTCCCATTTAAAAAATGAGAGAGGCCTGTAATTTTTATCATAGCTATACCTCAACTATGAGAGACAAAATAAGAAAATTACATTATAGGATTTTTAATGAATTAACTGGTAAATCCCACGGTAAAATAAGTATTTGGTCACCTATAAACAAGCTAAATTTCTGGCTCTCACAGACCTGTAAGTTCTTCTTTAAGAGGCTGCTCTGTCCTCCACTCGTTACCTGTATAAATAGCATCTGTTTGAACTTGTTGTCAGTATAAAAGACACCTGTCCACAATCTCAGTCACACTCCAAACTCCACTATGGCCAGGACCAAAGAGCTGTCAAAGGACACCAGAAACAGAATTCTAGACGTGCACCAGGCTGGGAAGACTGAATCTGCAATAGGTAAGCACCTTGGTGTGAAGAAATCAACTGTGGGAGCAATTATTAGAAAATTGGGCCTCCGAGTGGCGCAGTGGTAAAGTGCTCGCCCTCTCATTCCCGGAGGTCTAGAGAGAGCTGATTGGCCGAGTTCTCTCAGAGGGGAGGGATTAGAGGTACTTGGTGCCCCCACATTAATCACGGCTCTACAGCCAAATAGGGGCGTCTGTGAGCTCACGCAAGCGAAAGGAGCGGATAGCGCTGTATTCCGGTTGTGTTACTCCGTTCACAACGGTGCGTGAGCGAGCAGTACGAAAAGATGTGGTCGGCTGGCGTCACATGGTTCGAAGGCTGTGATGTGATGCTCTTCGGCCCTCCCAACTGAGTGCTAGTAGTAGCCTTAATGTGGGATCCCCCTAGTAAAAGGGGACGAATTGGACACGACTAAATTAGGGAGAAAATCGTGGAAAAATCCCCCCCAAAAAAATTTAAATGGAAGACATACTGTACTTCCTCGATCTGGGGCTCCACGCAACATCTCACCCCGTGGGGTCAAAATAATCACAAGAGCTATGAGCAAAAATCCCAGAACCACACAGGGGGACCTAGTGAATGACCTGCAGAGAGCTGGGACCAAAGTAACAAAGGCTACCATCAGTAACACACTGCGCCGGCCAGGGACTCAAATCCTGCAGTTCCAGATGTGTCCCCCTGCTTAAGCCAGTACATATCCAGGCATGTCTGGAGTTTGCCAGCGAACATTTGGATGATCCAGAAGAGGATTGGGAGAATGTCATATGGTCAGATGAAACCAAAATAGAACTTTTTGGTAAAAACCCAACTTGTCGTGACTGGAGGAGAAAGAATGCTGAGTTGCATCCAAAGAACACCATAACTACTGTGAAGCATAGGGGTAGAAACATCATGCTTTGGGGCTGTTGTTCTGCAAAGGAACCAGGACGACTGATCCGTGTAAATGAAACATTGAATGGTGCCATATATCGTGAGATTTTGAGTGAAAACCTCCTTCCATCAGCAAGGGCATTGAAGATGAAACGTGGCTGGGTCTTTCAGCATGACAATGATCCCAAAAACACAGCCCGGGCAACGAAGAAGTGGCTTCGTAAGAAGCATTTCAAGGTCGTGGAGTGGCCTCGAGATTTCCAGTGTGCAGATCTCAACCCCATAGAAAATCTTTGTAGGGAGTTGAAAGTCTGTGTTGCCCAGCGAAAGCCCCAATACATTCCTCCTCTAGAGGAGATCTGCATGGAGGAACGGGCCAAAATACCACTAACAGTGTGTGAAAACCTTGCGAAGACTTACAGAAAACGTTTGACCTTTGTCATTGTCAACAAAGGGTATATAACAAAGTATTGAGATGAAATTTAGTTATTGACCAAATACTTATTTTCCACCATAATTTGCAAATAAATTCTTTAAAAATCCTACAATGTGATTTTCTGGATTTCTTTTCTTATTTTGTCTCTCATAGTTGAGGTATACCTATGATGAAAATTACAGGCCTCTCTTATCTTTTTAAGTGGGAGAACTTTTGGTGGCTGACTAAATACTTTTTTGCCCCACTGTAATTGGCGAATCACGTAACTATATGAAATGTGCAGATGTACAGGTGTTCCTAATAAAGCAGACACTGGGGTATATGTTACTCACCTACTCGAAGCACAAAGTCATTGTATGACTGGTAGTTTATCGCATCCAGAACTTTGAACATCTCTATGGCGAAGTCAGCCACTGTGCATAAATGTTCAGAAATGGACTTCTTGGCCTTACAGGAAGAAACCAACAGAATACAGCCAATATAACTTTAAAGTTACATTAGATAAACCTTCGTACACTGAAAGTTATATCAGAGTGACTCAAAGGGCCATTACATTTTACCATCATTTAAAGAAATTATACGAGAGGTGTTCAAGTCAAAACATCACTTTAGATTGTGCAGAATAACACAACACAGTTATGAGACTAAAAACTACCTTTACTTCTCTATATAATCCCCTGCTACGCTAGTGCACTTATCTTTCACTAGTGCTTGCATACCATCAAAATAGAAAGTTTTCTCAGTAAAAGAGAGCCATGATTCACATCTGAGACACTGGCCTCCCAGGAACTCCTTTAACGGCAATAGCTCCCAGCCTAGTTCATTTAATGTGCAAATGGTGTTCCTGATTGATTGTGTGTACAGTTCCCACAGACAGATGTGTCTTTTACACAAGTTGGTGACAAGTTATCTGTTTATTTTCAGGGATTAGGCCTTATACTCACTGAACATTTATTAAATGACTGCAATGGGCTTCGAGGCAGATGCACAGCATTCTTTAAAATGTTTGCACCATTCAAATGTCTAGCTGCTGCTAGGAGTTTGATCAGCATACTGTGCTTGGAGTCTTCTGTAATTGTAAATTGTTTTACAATTGTTTCACCTTAATTCATGAGAAATTTGATCATAAGTTGTGGTTTGACTCGAATGCCCCTCAGGCATAGTGTTATTGTGGCATTTTTCCAAAGCAAAAGGTTAAAATAATAAAAATGTCTATATTATGAAATATAACATTGCTTTTATCAGGAATGCTCTTTAAATGGGGTATAATACTGTATATTATAATTTAATAATAGGAGTGTTCTGAAAAGTTCAGTCAGCAGGTTGAAATTTCAAGAAAAAAAATAAGCTTTTATTACATAAACAAGTATTATAAACTGATATAGAAACTGATAAAATATTTTGTGCATCTTTTCTTTGAGTAACAAAGGAGATGAGAAGCACAAATGTCAAAATATTATCTTTAAATTGTTTGTGCTATATCGGTGTGAATTTTGTGTGATTTTGTCATAATCAATGAATCAGGCTGCAGTTGTGTTTGTGGTTATTTAAGTTTGCAATTTAGTATAAATAATATTATGGTTGAGTGTTAATTTAAAAATGCAAACTCATATTTTGTATTTTTTATAATGAGTGGCTGGCAGCAAAGAACAATGTGTTTTGTTGCACACAAAACTTTTTTAATTAGATTGTTGAAGATCATAAACATTATAAACAATACAGTGTCAATTTACAGCATTATCAGCTTCCCCTTCTACCAGTTTCAGTTTAACTTCGGTAGCTGACAACAGCACTTGTTTATAGTCCTAAATGTATAGTACTGCCGGACTGTACATTCGTGGTCCCATAAAATTATAACAGGGGGAAGTTAAAAAACAGAAAGTTGAAAAATTTCCTCTAGATAACACATTTGAGCAAACTGCACCAGTTAAGGCAAACATATCTTCATACACTCTTTGTGTGAAGATACACATGAAATTTGTGTATTTCATGTCTCTTGTATTTGTTGGGTGTTATAAGAAATAAATTGCTTTTGCTTTTCACTGCTTAACTTGCTCTTGAAAAATATTACCATAAATGCATCATTGCTCCACAAATTCAGTAAAGCTACTGCTAGTAATAGCAAGAAAAAGAGGGGGGAAATAATCAATTTGAAAGTAAACCACAAAGTTACAGTAAACTGCATAGCTATGTTAGGCATAATATGATAATATGGTAATTGCACAAAATCCCAATAGCATAATGTTCTATTTTATAGAACATGTCACAGATGTTAAGGGATACATACCTGTAGTCCTTAAATGCTAGTGTAACTGCAATGGTGGTACAAAGAAAATTTGTATTTAATATTGTGTTTGGCTGTCAGACTGTTCATGTTCATCCCCGTGCTTGATGGGTTTACTCCAGGTACTCTGGTTTCCCCCACAGTCCAAAGAAGTATATAATAAGATGTGGGTGTGTGTGCTCTGTGATGGGTTGGCACCACATCCATTATGTATCCTGCCTTGTACCCCAAAGTTCCAGGGATAGGCTTCAGGCCCCCTGCCACCCTACACTGAAGAAGCGGTATAGATAATGCATGGATATATAGATGTATGTATGGTTGGATCGACATTATCTGTGCCTTCATACGATTTCAATGACAATAATGAAGAATAAATTTGTTAAAAATTAATCAATCACTAAAATTATCTTCATGATTTTTTAAAAATGAGTTAAAGGTTCCTGAGTTGTACATAATTATTTAATAAAAAGTGTGATTTGTCCAAAGCTGTGAAGATAGTTTCATGGGGTCATAATTTAAGCTCATAAATATGTGATACTGCCTGAAGTGCTATTTAAAACAAATGTTATAAGTGAAGACGATCTACTTTTCCATTAATTGCTAACATATTCCCAGACTTTGTGTACCTTAGATCCAGTGGTTGGAACAAGGCCCACTGCTGCCATGTAAGTGCTGCCTATAGTCTTAATCTTCTCAATGTCCTTATAGCATTCCTTATCCAGCAGCTGCAAAGACAGAGAGAGACAGAAAGAAAGAATCAACATTATCAAAATAAATTACGGTCTGCGTGAACTTATTGTGTTACTCATATATTTAGTTTTATACAAAAACATTCTGGCAGTTTAGCTTTCCAGCTCATCACCAAATACTGTAGATCAATTTAAAAGGAATACATTATTTAGCATTCTAGCTCCCAAAACCTGGCTTCTAAAATGCATCTTTTTTCCAGATAGAGCTTTAAAAAAGTAAAATGTAGGCTTGTATCTGTTCTGTATCTTTTCAAGATGGCTTAAGAAAGAACATGATTCTCACTGCATCAAAGTCTGCGATGATCTCATTAAGAAGCCGCAAACACTCTACACCCATGTTGTTTCCATCCAGCTCAATGTAGAAGTCATTGAAGTTAGGAATGGAGGCGAACAGGACGCCCACCTGAGAGTAGGACTGATAGTACAGGTCCTATGACAGGGGAACAGGAAGAATGTCCATCAGAACCTAGTGCTGATTTGTGTAAAATAACAGTCATCAGACTGTGCTCTGGTATATTTACACGATCTTTAATGAAGCCTGACATATGGATAAGGACACAAATGAAGAAACTACACAGGCCGTTCAAATCAAACCAGAACTTGTGGTGAAATTTCTTGTGGGTGAATTTGTTAAATTGATTGACTTCAAGCACAATATGATGATAAGAGGTGGCTCAGAGCTCACTGCAGTCCTTACAACCCACAGTCAGTGAATGGGACGTCTGATCCTTGAAAATGTTGGGAAATGCGATTCTGTCTGTGGGAACTGTACGCACAATCATTCACAAACACCACTTATACACTTATACCACCGCATTACAGTAACTCGGCTGGGAGTTATTGCCACATCCATTGTATAGTTCTAATCTCGCTCTAAGCCATTTTCACATTTTGGGCCATTAAAGTTCTCTCAGTTCCTGAGAGGCCAGCGTTTCAGACACCATACTGAGAACTTTCTACTTTGATGGTATCCAAACACTGGCGAAACGTTGGGATAAGTGCATTGGTTTAGAAGGGAATTATAAAGAAATAAACATAGTTTTTACTCTCATAACTGTGTTCTGTTATTCTGCATATATACAAAAGTCCTGGTTTGACTTGAGCACCCCTCATATGAGCAATTACACATAACGTGAAGTTCAAAATAAATTAGTAGTACAGGGGGATGTGTGTATTTGTGTGTATGAAAGTGATAAAAAAAAAAATTCCAGGATGTTTGTCGACATCACTTCCTGAGAAAAGACTTTGATAGAAATAGAAACTGGCAACACTTATATTAACCCTTTTGTTAGACTACTGTACATGGCAAATTACTACTGAAATAGTACAACTTTATATAAACATAATACAGCATGATTTAGGATACTGTGTTAACCTTTCATCTTGTAATGCCTGCAGCTCTGCAACACCACAACTTAGTGGAGACAAAGGGGAACTGCTGCAGCCTGTTCATGGGAAAATTTGTGTGTGTATTAGGAAAACTAAACATCATAGCCATTAAATGATTTATTTCCAATTTCAATTGATTTGGTGTGTATGGTGTAACAAACTCTGGAGTAGCAAAAGTGAAAGACAGAAAGATGAAGAATTGGGAAAAATAAGGTGCCTCTACTACAGAAACCTACTTTAATGAGGTGGTATGATAGCTCTAACCACTAGACCAGATCTGATGTTCCTCTTTTATTGAGATCAGCAGCTGGTGTGGTCTGAGAACCCAGAAACCCTGCTCCTTTTTTCAAAGTCAGACAGAAGTATTAACATTTTGTGGACACAAATCCCCATAAACCAAGGGGAAACCCCTTCACAGACATCAGGACTACCGTTACACTACATATCCTTACTACAGATGATGTCATCGTGTAAATAGGCAGCAGAAAATGCACAGTGTGGTTATGGTTAAAATGCAGTCTATTAGTCAAACAGCCAGTGTCCCAAACAGCCAGCGACAAATTGGTGTAAAATAAATGGCATGGATGAAAACATTTCTCCTTGGTATTCAAAGACAATTTTGTAAAATCAAATCCAGTGTCCGGTACAAATCAGCTACAACCAACCAAACCAGAAGCTCTTCAATAAGCCATCAAAATTCCCATGAAGTCTCCCATGGGTGACACATCAGAAGTCCCATGGGTGGCCATGTGGCTTCTAGTCACTGTGTGAGGTCTCTATTACTTCCATCTCTGTCATCTTTCCAGTGCCTTCTCTCCTCTCCGCCACTTTTCATTTGTGTTTTTGGGAATCAATTCAATTAATCATAAAATGTCTGGTTGCGCAAAACCACAATTAGGGAGCAAGTCTTGGTGTGATTTTCTATGATGTATGTGCATCTAGTTGGTAGTGAAGAAGACTAAAAATTTGGTTTTAGGTATGAGCTCTCTGGGACAGTGAGAAATTGTCTCCAAGTAGGAACTATTATTTTTGCCTATGTTATAGGAAAATGAGGTGGTTAACCTGCTGGGTTTTCCCTGACCTTTTAGAATCCCTTTTCCTCAGCGGGCTTCCTTAATACGGACTTCCTTAGTCCTTCATGTGACTCATAGTGCCCTTGCTAACTGACAGGTTATTTTGAGCTAGAGGTAGAAGTAACACAACCCTATATCAATGGAGGGAAACCATGTGGAGGAGTGGAGAACCTCCTAGAGCACAAACATGGCAAACAGTTATTGCTTATTATTGCTTACAATTTTAAATATCATATGAAAAACTTATGAATTTCTCAACAACAACAAAAATTCATTCATCTAGGACCAGCTTTTTGGAAAATTTAGATGCTTTTTTGTTGTTGTTTTTTGAGTGTGTGTAAACCGAAGCTTATGGTTAATATTAATTATTTAGAAAGTTTAGTATGGTCCTAGCTCACTGATGACATAGTCCAAAGTGCTGTTTAAAGAGTCATCATGCAACAGAGAGAAGTCTGAGAGACCTGAACAGAGAGAGGGAATGCAACCACCAAAGCCATATGTCCTGCTGCTAGCTTGCCCCTTGGCCAGGCCACTCAAACAGTATTTTGCTTTGTTTGTCGTGACACACCCAGTCCTGAACAAACACTGACCAATCAGTCCAATCCAAAGATTATTGGGTGTGAAAAGTGGGGACCAACCCACCACCATATTTGTTCCATGCATTCAACTTTGGGGAGCATGAGGATATATATCTGAAAAACATACATCTCTAACAACAACACAACACAATTCATCTTTCATCTATTATATTTGCAGCACCAATCAAATAAGGCATGACGTTGGCAACCAGTCTCCCACATATTGAGTCAGAGAATCAATATATTGTAAATAAAAAATATCCTTGGCACATACTAAACTAACTCCCGCATGTTTCTTCCTTAAAAACAAAACAAAAGAAGAAGAATATACATTTTTCAGGCCACTGAATCTGCTAAACTACATACACTGATCAGCCATAACATCCATTACAGCCAATTACACAGTGAATGCTTAATAATTAATTATATACTAGTAAACTGGTGGCAGGATCATGCAGCAGAACTTACCAACAAAAGTCAATGCTGGCCACAAGGTACAAGGTCACCAAGCACAAGGTCGCCAACCTGACCTTCAAATCCCCAGATTGCAATCCGATCAAGCACCAAACGGGACGCTCCAAACAAACAAGTCCAATCCATGAGGGCTGCAGCCTGCAACCCATAACACCTACAGGATCAGCTGCCAATGGTCTGGTGCCACACACCTCAGCACACTCCCAAAGCTCTTGTGAAGCCATGCCCTGATGGAGTCAAAGCTGTCCATGTGGCGCAAGGGGAACCTACACAATACTGGGCTTAATGTTTTTTGTGTTGTAATGTTATGGCTGACTGGTATATGTGACCCCTAATTATTTGATTACTGCAACTCTCTTCTTATTGCTCTCATAACGTTGCTGCAATTTTGTCTGGTAAATGCAACATATTTTTCATTATATTCTACACATTAAAGGGGACTACACCACATTATGTACTGTATGCACATTGTTTGAGAACTGCATAACTACAAATCAAGTTTAAAATGTTTAAAAGTTTCATTGCCCTCGCTCTTCACTGGTGGATTTTTTAAACTACATATTCGACTTAAGCAAAGCATTTGTATCTTCTCTTTCATACAATGATTCTTTGTATATTTGATTTACTGTTAGAGAGCCCACACAATGACTAAATACACATGCAAACAATGACACAGACATAAGCACAAGCAAACACACATAAATGTAAACTTTAGCACTGATTTGACCCTAAATGTCAGCTCATGTTGTACACACAAACTCTAAGTGGTTGATCAGTGTATATTTGCCATTGAAAAGCTCGAACAACGAAGCTGCGTTTATCACTCCAAGGTCTGGTGAGTCACAGCACAGTCATAGTGTTTACCCTGTTCTAATTGAAGTGACCAGATGACCAGTTTCCTGTTGTGTGTCCTGTGCGTAACCACAGACATTTCAACAGAGAGTATGGGGTAAAATCTGAGTCATAAACTCAGTTTATGACCTGGATAGATAGTTGATTTTAAAAGGAAGTCATCGCCATCAATGGCTTCCAACATACTCCTATTGTAGATCCGTTAAATGCCACTTTTCTTTTTCTATTATAAATATTGCAACCCCTTAATTGTAATGTACCCTGCCTGGCCAAAACAAAAAAGTCACAGTTTGAATATTTCAGAACCTTTGATTAGATAATTACTGCAGTATTACATTAGCAATTCTTTTAACAAATGCAGTGAGTAGCTTCGATTTCTTAAACAACGATATCGGAAGATATGTACTGTGGTCATGGAATAGATGTTACTGTGACTTAAATGCTTGGTGAAGTTGCACTTGGGAAAAAAAATTATAGTGGAAATCACAGCTATTTTTAATAGTGAAAATGAGAGCATTTCTGCATGCACAATATGATGAGAACTCACAGGATTGTTAGCTGTGTGTCCATAAGAAAACCACTTGTTAGTGAGACTCATCTGAAGGAATCCATCATGTGCCCATCATGTGGCTTCAATTGGTCGGGTCTAGGCTTAGCAACGTTATGTGGCAATAAAATGGAGCAAGCTGATGACCTAAATGTACTGAATGACCAGGTTATCACTTCTATGGAGTTTTTCTTTAATGATGGCGCAGGCATATTTTTAGGAAAGAGTGGTTCTGGGAGCACAGGGAATAATTTTCACACATGAATTGACCACCACTGGGTCCTGAGCTTAACCCCACTCAAAGTCTTTGTGATGTGCAGAAGAAGACATATTATGGAGATCTTTCTCAAAAATTAATGCAACTCTGGACTAAATATTGTAGGGTTTTCAAAACAATATCACAGCAAAATAATCAAAGCTAAAGCCAGCTTTTTGGCCAGGCAGTGTACTGTATACATGCAGAAATACTGGAAAACATCGGCGTACTGTATACCAGCTGAGTAAAGTATTACTTGTATACAGTGATTGGCCTCTGTAAATTGCTCCAAACTGAGTTGAGACAGCAGGAGTGTGATGAGTGGGATAATGTGTGAAACTGTTCCTGCAGAGAGTGTATTCAGACCATGTTGCGTGGGTTGGACAGGAGAAAATGCTGGGCCACGTGGGCAGGGAGCAGGTTGAACAGAATCCTCTTATTGTCCAGTTTGACTCTTTCCATATCATGTCTTTCCTCTTCAGCCTGGAAATTACACACACACACACACACGCGCGCACACACACGCGCACACACACGCGCACACACACGCGCACACACACACACACACACACATATAATGTGCAATGAAAACTGAGAGTGAATAATCTCTACATTTTTCACACACACTACAATTTTCTCACAATTTATATTACATAAAATGAAAATGTTTTAACAGAACACTATAGAAATATGTAAACATACACACATCTCTCACTAGCTAACAGTCATTCACACTGACGGTCATTAAGCATGGCGGTAGAGTGCTGCTGCCTCACAGCTTCAGGTTCCTATCTTGTTCTCGAGCTATGATTGTTTTCCACATGTTCAAGTTTTAAACTGAAACAAAACAGGTTCAGGTTTGCTGCTGCTTAACTGCCTGTAGGTGAGAATGAGTGTGCAAAGGTGTGTGTGCATGGTGTTAGAGCATTTTCAAAGCTCTTTTCAACCTGTAAATTCTTTTGTATTAGTCCACAAGGGGGCACTGTTTAACTGTGAACTTGAATCTTCAGTAAGACAAGTCTCAAAATGTGTATTCAATTCAATTCAATTCAATTTTATTTATATAGCGCTTTTAACAACTGACATTGTCGCAAAGCAGCTTTACACAATCAAAAGAAGTAAGTTTGTATGAAATGTGAATGTGTATGAATCAAAATGATAAGATTGTCCCTGATGAGCAAGCCGAGGGGGATGGTGGCAAGGAAAAACTCCCTGAGATGGTAATAGGAAGAAACCTTGAGAGGCACCAGACTCAACAGGGGAAAACATCCTCATCTGGGTGAAAACGGATAGCAGGGATTGATCTGCATAATACTGTGTAAGACTGGAAGTTCAGTATAACAGGAGATGTGTTTAAATTAGATGGAGTCCAGTTTGTTCCTGGAAGCTCAGGTAGGCTGTAGGAAATTCCAGTCCTGAGCTATCGAACGACTGAAGTCACAGGTTCCCAGAGAACAGCTGTCTGCATCAGTCGAGGACAAGACAGTCTTTGTGGAAACCAGCCACCACACGCATCCCAGGCAGACCACCCGGGGCATCCATGCGACGAGATCTCCAACCAGAAGCAGGACTCCAGGACGGGTTAGACAGGTCCAGAGGGCAGAGGGGTCTGGATCACTGGTATACATCTAGATACTCACTCCGTCATTGTCTATACCACCTAATCCTGTATACAGGGTCGTGGGGCACAAGGAGGGTACAACCTGGACAGGGTGCCAATCTATCGCAGGGCACACACATACAGACACTCACCCACTCACGGGCAATTTGGAAACACCAATTAGCCTTCACCATGAACACCATTAGTCTCTGGACTGTGGGAGGAAACCGGAGTACCCAGAGGAAACCTACGAAGCACGGAGAGAACATGCAAACTCCATGCACACAGAAGCGGGAATTGAACCTGGCCGGGAATCAAAACCAGACCCTGGAGGTACATGACGACAGTGGTAGGCACTAAGCCACTGTGCCGCCCTCCATCACGATATCTAAAATTATTACTGGGTTTTAATATATCACATGTAAAGTGGTTAGCATCAGTACTAATAATTAGTGGTGTATATACTGGAAATGATCCCTAGTTATACTGTAGTTCCTTTTCTGATTACTAGATTATGTTAATCATACTTTTCTAATTAATAATTTACTGTGTAACCATAACCAGTGTAGTAGCTGCTTCGATCAAAAACTGTGTGCTTTTTCTTATAGTTGATTTCAATATCACCGCTATGAATTTTCAATAATGTGTCTGTTAGCTAAATAAATAGACAGCAAGTCAAAATTTGAACATTTAAGCTGCAATGCACAAACGTAAAACTATGTGCAAAAGTTGGTTATTTTGTTTATCCGTAACATTATGTTGCAGTAGTCCAAATAATGTGCCTTCGTGTTGCTGATGTTAAAATGATGCTGGGTTGCCTGCCTTGTTTTTGTGCTAATTATTCTGTTCCTTTTCAACTAGTTGTGTTTTTAGTTATAAATATTTTTTAAAAATTGCCTCTTAGGAGGTTTATTCACGCATAATATAACAACAATAGAACAGATCAGAAACAGTTTGAATATAATCTGATTATGCTGCAATTCTTTTGAAAATCCTAAAGACTGCATCACTGCTTGTATCCAAGTATCCAATACCATTTCCTGAGTAGTCTGCCCAAGACTATCTGCAATTTACACAACAAATAGAAACCTTTCTCCCGTAGTGCAGTAAGCATCATGTTGGTTTTCTTCACCAGCCGTCTATTGCCAGCTACTTTAGTGGGGATTAATGCCCAGTTAAAGTGATGTATCTATCCAGTTTAGATCTGATGAGAGAGAGAGAGCTTTAAAAACTGGCTTTACAAAAGCTAAGAGCCACAAGGACAGAGGAACAGCTGGAGGAATTTCAAAGAGAAATGACTCTGGATCCAAGATTGACTGCTGCAAAGTTTTTCTTAATACACTTTTAATGACTGTCATTTGGATGGAGAAAAAAAAAAGATGGAAACAATAAATTCACTGGTGATAAATAGACATATACAGAACAGTATATATACAATGACTGTGCACATTCACACACACATACCTGTGTGGCCCACAGGTAGTCAAGTCTGAGTTTGAGGTCCTGTTGTCTGCAGTGGAGTATCATTGCACCAGAGAAGAGGAGCATTGCCAGAACAGGATCATACCCATGTGTGTGAAAGAACCCTCCTCTACATACACAAAAACACCAAAACACATTCATTCATTTAAACACATTTAACACACCATGTGTATTTCATTGAAACAACGGAACTCTAATATTACTCTCAACAGATTATGGAACAGATTTATGTGATGCCTTTATCTATAGACATCAAGCTATAAAGTCAGGGGAGTGTAAACACAAGTTTAGATCCCACATTCTAATTACTTTAGGTGTGTGTAAGCACTGGTTTGATGTTATCATAGTGCGCTTGCTGTTGGCCGCTCACCCCACAGCCTGCCGGTAGCCGCTGGTCTCCATGACAACGGTATGGAGGACATTAAGGAGGAGAAGCAAGAGAATCTTGGGTAGTGATGACACGCGGAGGTATAAAGCCACGGACAGCGATGCCATCACGCAAGATAAAAACACGTACGGGGTGTATTTACACACACCTGTGCCCGCTGTCGTGCTGTTCACTATGACAACTGTGAGAATCGAGGCGCTTGAGTTGCCATCCCATGACCATGGCATGCAAGCCACCTGTATATACACAACAATAAACAATATAAAGTTTTAGTGGTGGTGAAAGGTGCTGCGGTTTGTACAGAAAATTGAGAACATTTCACATTTCCCCTATGAAAACCAGTAAAAGGAGCGTTGTGTGTACATTTGCACACTCACCACACAGCCCTGGGTCACGGAATACGTCAGAAGGACCAGAAAGCCACACAGAACCGTCCTGATCTGCAGAGTAAGACAGTCTGGAGAGCACTACAGAGAGACGGCGGTAAACCATGTAAAGGAAAAAAGGAAGGAATTAGGATTAGGGATGCATTTGGGGAGAAAATTAGAAATTGAATTATTTAAACCACCCATTGCACAGGATATTAAAAAGCCAAAAGCCACAGTGTCTAGACATTCTGCTTTTACTGTGCATTTGTAGTTAAGGGATTGCTGTAAATTGTGTTAATTATTCTTACCTGCAGATGAGTGATGTGAAGATACATTGCGCTCACCATATGAAAACAGATGCAAATAACCAGTAAAATGACAATCACAAGACCTCTATAAAGAAAGATCAAAGGAGAGAGAGAAATAGATATAAACAATTACTGTGCATACAGACTGGTCAGCCATAACATCATGACCACTCACCTAATATTGAGGAGGTCCGCCCCTTTTGCCACAAATAACGTACTGTAATTTACTGTTTTTCTGTCACCTTTCTGTTGGAATTAACATGAACCTTTTCAGCAATTTGAGCTACAGTAGCTCTTCTATTGGATCGGACTACACGGACCAGCCTTCACTGTCCAGGCGCATCACTGAGCCATGGCTGCCCATGACCTTTTCACCACTGGTTTTCATTCCTTGGACCATTTTTGGTATCGGTCCTGACTACTGCAGACCTGGAAGATCCCATAAGAACTACTGTAGCTCAGTTGAATAGGTGAATGCTGGTTCCCATAGAAAGGTGTCAAAACACACAGTGCATCATCGTATTGGTGGCCTAGTCAATATTAGGCAGGTGGTCATAATGTTATGGCTAATCTGTGTTATTTGTCTATGTACGTTATTGAAGCTAATAAAATCTAAACCTATTAACAAAAAAAATTAACATTTTGAGGGCTGAATGTCTGTACACTGATCAGCAAAAACATTTAAGAGTACTAAGGTTTTAGGTTTCCCATGTGCCACAAAAACAGCACTGGCTCAGGGCATGGACGCCGCAGGGCCTCTCGGGGTGTGCTTTGGTGTCTGGCCCCAGGTTGTCTGGTGCATCCCATTGGGATCTGGGGAATTTCGAGGCTGGGTCGGCAGCAACTTGTGCTTTGTTGGCTTTTCTGTGCGATCGGACCAGACAGACTGGCCTTTTTTTTTATCACCACAGGCATAAGTGAACTTTGGTTGCCCATGATCCTGTCACCAGGTTACTGGTAAGCTGTTCAGTTCACCTTGTGGTAGCGTTAATTTTATTGCTGATCAGTGTTTATCCTTTTGTGATATTCATCATAATATTATACAAATTTATAACTTCTTCTGAAAAACATCTTCCTGTTTGAAGACATTGATTAAGTTTAGAATTCAACATCAGATGCTAAATAAAGAGAAACTGTGAGGAGAAAATGCAACATACACAACAGTAGAGTCTGGGTCTCTGGAGGTTGATAACTATTGTTTTATTCACTAAAATATAAAGAATACTACCTGAATTAAATTAAACTTTCAGGTTATATTTTAGTGGAAAATAATGAACAAGATGTGATAAAAACTAATCTAATAGTGTGGTGCTGGTGTATGAGTTACATACTGAGGGATAATCAGAAAATAGACGAGAGCGAAGAGTGAAGTGAGGAGAAGAGAGATCACCACAGCACTGATAAAGCCATCATCATACAATTGCTGATACTGAGAGAGAAAGAGAGAGAGCACAGTGAGATTTCAGATCCCAAAAAGCAATTACACAATTATTTCTTCTGTCTTCAGGATGTTTTTCTGAATATATGACCCATTCTTATGATGGATGATGGATAAATCCACATGAGAGAGAGGAGGCGCACTCCAGTCTACCAGCAGCCTGACACTGAGGTGAACATGAGCTCACTGAATGATGCCTTCCCTTCATTAGTGCTGAAAACTCGCATCTGTCTCCCTGCTGCAATATGTACGCATTGTCATTACTCTCCTGCTGAGGCTGGGGAAAACCACAGCTCTCTAATGCTGTGTGTGTGTGTGTGTGTGTGTGTGTGTGTGTGTGTGTGTGTGTGTGTGTGTGTGTGTGTGTGTGTGTGTGTGTGGGCAAACTCTTCAGACATCCTAGAACTGTTACTGTTGCCCTCATTCTTAAGGTGGGTGGGTCCCTTATGCCATGTGCAGGAGGTGGTGTGAAAAAGGGATTGAGAAAGGGATTGAGAAAGAGAGAGAGAGAGAGAGAGAGAGAGAGAGAGAGAAATGGGAGTAAATGTGGGGGTGAGAGGTGGATGAAAGTGAGAAGAGACAGTCACGAAGCACAAGAGAATAATGTGGAGGATGCAGTTTGTGTGTGTGTGTGTGTGTGTGTGTGTGTGTGTGTGTGTGTGTGTGTGTGTGTGTGTGTGTGTGTGTGTGTGTGTGTGTGTGGTTATGCAGGCTTTTATGCATGTGTGTTTGTGTCAGCTGATTTTTTTTGTGCCTATATAAGAGTTATTGCTTCTCATTTCTTCAACATTCCTCACCATCAAAGCCAGCCTGAGGGTCTTTGGGGTTCTAAGCGAAAGAAATGACCTTGAGGACCGACCTTTCTGACATAATTTTAGCTTGAAGCAAAAAACAAGAAACGTAATAAAAGAAACTCGATAAATGACACATAATGTATATTACCAGCTATACCTACTGTATGTTTATAGACACCTATGCGAATGATATTAAATCAATTTATTAATTTTTTATTTATCGAGTGTGAAACACTGAACATGTCTCATTAGTATACATGTCCTGTGTTTTCTCCTTTATATTTCTTACATAGGTTAATATAATAAGAACAACTGAAAGGAAAATTAAAATGCTGTATAACCTGTGTTAATAGTTTCTCCTGCAAATATTCTGATTCACACTACAGTTGGTGGCAGTATTATGCCAATTATTATAAACAGAACAATAATCAATACTCCCACAAAATGAGAGTACTGGCTATAAGATACAAGCAGTTTGTATTGTGTGAAAAAGCACTGGTATATTTTAAAGGAATTAATATCAAAAAAGGAATTAGGGAACAAATAATATGTATGTATGTATATATGTAAGGTATCCATCCTATCCATCTATCTATCTATCCATCCATCCATCCATCCATCGTCTCTTATGGCGGGCATGTGCCCACATTTTTTTTCACTTCTTGCTCACTCCAGGGAGATCATTTGGCATGCGGCCTTCTCATCAGCAGGTGTGTGGAGGGGAAGGGCACGTCTGGTGGGAGATAATCAAGATCCTCAGGCTTGCTCTGCTCTTTAAAACCGAGGCGTGGAGCTTGGCTTGGGGTTCGGAAGCTAGATAAAGAGTGTGGAAGTCAGGAGAGAGACTGGCATGTGAAAGGGACCATGTCGTACCCCCATGGACTTTAAAGGCATGCGGACTGTACGCCACTGTTTAATCGCCTGAAAAGGGACAGCTGCTGAAGGAATGCACAAGCTGCCCCCGGCACCTTCAGTTTTGTTTAGAGCCAGCCATCGCGACCAAGACGCTGAAAGGAAAAAGTCGCTTCCTCAGCGTTAAGGGCCCCCTCCCCAGGCGAGTTTGGAGAGCAACAGACACCCCGGCCCTTGTCGCGTATGATTCTCGCCTGCGGCCGCACCAAACCTTATTAGAAGTATTAAAACTATTCTGAAAAGACTGCATTGACAGCTTTTTTCCCATAATCAATGAAATAATTATTTAAAAACTCCATCCTGTATTTTGTGTAATATTCAAATTTGTTTGATGATCTCAATCACTTAAGTGTGACAAATATGCCAACACAAAAAAATGAGAAAGAGGAAAATACTTTTTTACAGCACTATATACAGTATGCCGCCAAGATAACTTGCTCGGTTATTCCTCCTGAACCCGAACGCACTGTGTCATACTGTATGTTACGACCTTTGAGCTATTTGGTGCCAAATATTAAGTCGAAGTGAGTTCTGCTTTATACTTTGAATGTTATATTCAGGGAAAGTTATGTTACTTCTTTGTATTCTTTCATACAAAGATGAGCTGTGGGTCATAATCAACTAATCACTACTAAATTAACAATGACTAGACCACTAAATCTGTCCTTACCCCTAAATTAGGCTTTGTGCATTTAAAATATTACTTTTTCAAGTTCACCATTAAAATTGCAAAGTGTAAATACGATCACACTAATAACAACAACAAGTACTCCACAAAAACCAACAGAACAATAAGACCATATCAGAATTAATAAATATCCAAATAATCCACATTCATATCAATATTATAAATGTCTATGTTTATGAGTATGCCCACCGTTCTTTCTCTTTCTCTGCTCCTGTAGGTCAGAGTGATGTAATTGAGATCTGCTGTTTCTGATTCGGTTTGCCGAGCCTCAATGAGTCTCCCAATGTAGCGGTTCACGCGAGTGCTGGGTGAGTTATGAGCCATTCCAGAGAAAGATGTGCGATTGCGTAGCTTCTCCGATGCAGTGCGTAGAGCTCGTCTCTGTGGTGATTGATGGAAAGTCAGTTACTATAGACCTTCCCACATGAAATGAAGCACAATTTTACCGATGAGATGATCAGCTGCATCACTGAATTCCATTTAAGTTGTGACGCAAGTGAAAAGATTTGTAGCCAGGAAACTTCCCAGTTAAAAGACCCAGTTACAATGCACCCACATATCCATCTTCTTGTGTGCGTTCCTGTGAACATACCGTTTCCTCTACAATCTCCCCCTTAAGAATCATGGGCAGTAGTTTCTGCTGCTAATGCAAATTTTGATTCTCGCACACAAATGGGAATGCGAATGAACTACATGGAAATGTAAAAAGTAGTTTGAAAAGCAGATGTCGGTCAACACTCACCTTATCGTCGTCCTCGCAGGTCATGACGTTGGAGAAAGGGATCTCAGCCTTAAACATTTTTCTGCAGTGCATGAGCTGCACGAGAAGGTAGCAGACCGTCTTAAACTTCATCTTCTTTGCTGGCTTTATATCAGACAGAATCAAGCCAGGGAAAATCTGGATTACAAAAGGAAAGAGATGGAGCGGAATCTCTTTTTTTTTTCAGTTTTACATGAAAGAACAACGTACTGTAAACGTAAATGCATGTGGGAGATCTACCTTGCGTCTGTGAGAAGGCACGATAAAAAAGGTCTCAATTGCGTGTTTGCTTAGGAAGGCGTGTCTCTCGTGCCCATATCCTGGCTCCACTTCGTAATCTCCATTGAGACATTCCAGAGTGGCTTTGGTGATATGAACCTTCCTGTGGGGAAACCACAGATCACAAGGAAACACTTTAAGCACATGTATGGTTTTACAATTGAGCAGGATATGTAGATTTTTGTATACATAAATAAGACAAGACATAAATAACAAGACAACAAATAATCTAAATCATGGTTGTGTAAAACCAGAAACTTATTTAAATTCTAAATAATTATCAGCTTTAAACTCACTGATCAACTTTCCAGCTATTAAGATTAAAACGACCTAGGTGTTAGGTTCCCCTTGTGCCACTTTGGCAGTTCTGGCCCCTCAGGGCATGGCTCCACAGGGCCTCTGGTGGGTGTGCTGTGGTGTCTGGCACCAGGACAATGACAGCAGATCCAGTTTGCTGGTGTATATTTGGTGATCAATGATACGGAGTTCAGTAGCAGTGGTGTTGATGGTATGGAAGGTACATTTCATTAACAACATGCTGAAATTCAACACCAGGACTAATTATTAATGGACAAGCATTAATATATTTGTTGCTGCAATAAAACCACTCGTCTGTACATTTTATAAAAGTGGAATTTGATCAAACTGGATAAGGGAACACCTCATATAAAGTATATCATTATACCTGGGACATGAGAGCAGGTAGTGTGACTGTATTATGTTGTTTAATCTGTATAATATGTGACATTTTCCATTGCTCTACTTCAAAAAAATTTATAAAACCTGTCAAGAATAGCTGGTTTCAATGTTGTTTTTTTTGTTTCGATACCAAACAGGACACTCGCTTATAATAAATAATAAAACCAAACAAATAAAACTCAAACCAAAACAGACAAAACACACTATTTTGTTCATATCACAGATGCAATCTTCCACAACACACGGCTTAGTAAACCAGATGGTTTCTGTGTTTTACACAGAAAAATCAGTAAATCAGTGCCTCTGCACTCTTAAATGGTTAAGCTGGATTCATGTGCTTGAATAGACTGTGCCACAGCACAGGTGCAGGTGCGGGCCACAATTTTAAAGTCGGTGTTGTGTTACCTCTTTTCCACTTGTGAAATTGTACAAAGAATCCGACACCAACTCAAACACCTTGTGGGTGGACGAAAAGCTCAATGTGTGTTAAGTGGTCATGAAGTCCTGAAATGATTAGGCAGGCACTGACCCCGGTAGTCCTCCTGCCTCCATCATGTTGGCCAATGTGACATCATTTGACCAAACGTCATACTGCCACTTCCTCAATCCCAGAACTCCACACAACACACGACCCGTGTGCAATCCTACACGCATGTTCAGATCCACTTCTGTCGCCTCAGCAACAGACCTGCAAATAAACACACAATGACACACACACACACAAACTTAGAAAAATGATTCTTCAAGTGGTCTTTTGTAAAGGCAAATACACAAAGCTGTTCTTTACATAATCTCACTTACTGTGAAAAAGACAGAATATGTACAGTATATTCATATTTTTTGGCAAAAAATAAAATACTTTTTTTTTATAGTGTAGCTGTGTCAAATAAATGAAAGTATTAAATGGAACTTCTTTCCTAAAAAAGCACACAAGACTGAAGTGCAAATAAAACAATGGGAGTGATTGCAGAGTTGTCCATAAAAATGGATGGATGGATGATACTACTATTTTTCAGTTAGATCCCAAGTAATTGGCATTCTTGGTGGGTTTCCTCCAAGTAGTAAACCCACCATTGAAAAAAGTAGTCTGATTTCCCCTATGGAACGAAGGTAGGCTGACTGGCATGGCCCCTCTGCCTATAGTGGGTGTGTGAGTGTGTGTACTTGTGAGTTGTACTTGAGGTTGGGGGTCCTCTGTAAAGTAACCCTGCAACAATGAAGTCATAGATCATTGAGACCAGTCATGATTTGAATAACCAAATATTTATAAGATACATTGATACTTTAAATTAATTACAAAGAATTAATTGAAATCAAGCATTATATGTTAAATAGATAATTCTAGAGTAGGGGTTCTGTATACAGTAGGTTTGGTTCCATCATGCAGACTTGGAGTAGCTAACCTCATGTATACAGTAAATGCAAGCAAAAAGAAAATGATCTTAAACACTACTGTTATTTCATGGTTTCCGTTTAATAATTAACTCTAGCAGGCCAGGTTATAATGATGCCTTTTGTCTTCGCTTGCTCCACTAGAATTTCAATATAATTCATTTCATACATTTAATAACCAGTAAAGAATATACCATTCAGGCCAATGTGCCAGTAAAGTAGGACATCCAGAATAGAGCATTTAGAAACGTCAGCTCTCGAATTTGGCCCTGCTGTGTAAATTAAATAAATAGAGATATCGCTCCTTAAAAAATGGTTAAGCAACTCTAAGTGAGGATCTATAAATTCTAAGTGCAAATAAGTCTGGCTTATTTTCAGAGCCATATTTGAAAGCATTCAAAAAAAATTGCCTCTCACCTCTCTACCTACATAATGCCCCACACCAAAGAAAGAGAGAGCAGGAAAGAGAGCAGAAAAGGGACTTGCTGGGTTTATTTTTAACCACACAATCTGAACGAGGGAAGAAAACTGAGAGCCTGAGATGGGGGAATGTCAGAGGGAGCAGAAAAAGACGTTTTAGTGTGTGTGTGTGTGTGTGTGTGTGTGTGTGTGTGTGTGTGTGTGTGTGTGTGTGTGAGTGTGTGTGATTCACCTCTATTAGGTAAGAAAAGATTCCAACCACAAGATCCATGTGAGAAACCTGAGATCATTGAGATAAGAGTCAGCTCTCTCTCTCTCTCTCTCTCTCTCACACACACACACACACACACACACACACACACACACACACACAAACACACACAAACACAAACACACACACACACAAACACACACACACACAAACACACACACAAACACACACACAAACACACACACAAACACACACACAAACACACACACAAACACACACACACACACACACACACACACACACACACAC
>JAAGKR010002415.1:0-54460 GCA_011419295.1 Clarias macrocephalus
GTCCGAAGGTGTCGACGGTCCTGGATTCAAGCCAAAGAGGCCATCCAGCGCGCCAACATTCGCTACGCCTCACAACATCGCCGTCGACATCCTCCGGGACGATTGTACCACCTAGGTGACAAGGTATGGCTGTCTACAAAGAACCTACACCTCCACACTGAATCTAAAAAGCTCTCACCCAGGTTCATTGGTCCATATCGCATCACCCTCTGTATCAATCCTGTCACCTACCGGCTCCAGCTGCCTGCGGCGCTCCGGATCCACCCGGTATTCCACATCTCCCAGCTCAAACCCTTCATCACTTCACCCTCGGTCGCTCGTGACAGGGTCTAAGGGGTCTTTGTCTACCTTATGTATTAATGAGATATTTGCCTGATAAAATGTTGGTGGTAGACAACCCCTCTCAAACGATTCATTAAAGACCTCCAGAAGCAGTGGTGATATTTGGTCACTAAAGCATTTATAAAATTCTGTTGTAAAGCCATCTGGACCAGGGGATTTTGAACTTTGCGAATTAGATATTGCTTGTTTGATTTCCTCAATAGTTAGGGATTGTTCCAAAACCTCCCTACTCTCCACACTCAAGGAGGGGATGTTCAATGAATTGAAGAACTGGGCTATGCATGACGGGTTATTAACAGATTCTGAGGAATACAATTTAGTGTAAAAATTTTTGAAAATCTCATTTATTTCTTTTGGATTTGATGTAATTTGTCCTGTCTTTTTCCTAATTTCTGTTATCATTCTTGATGCCGTCATCTTTTTAATTCGTCTAGCGAGGATTTTACCTGCTCTCTATCCTTGTTAAATAGTATATCGCTTTTGCCCGCATCAGACGATCAGTAGTCTCTGATGTAGAGAGCAAATGAAATTCTGATTGGAGAGAGTCTCTTTTTATACAGTTCTGGTGAAGGAGAGACTGCATACTGCTGATCTATTTCAAGTATTCTGTTAGTTAATTTAATTTTTTGTTCTTTGCATTGTTTCCTAATTGAAGAATTATGAGAAATAATTTGCCCACGCATATACGCTTTAAATGCCTCCCAAATTGTGGATTTAGTGACATCTGCCGTATTGTTTGTTTCTAGATAAAATATTATTTGAGATCTGGGATGTTCTACAAATGGTTTTTCCCCTAACAATTTATTGTCAAATCTCCATTTAGTACTGTCTTGTTTGGTTTCAAATAATAGTTTAAGGGGCTATGGTCAGATAATACCATTGCCTCATAATCACAATATGTAACTGCTGACAAAAGTTTATGATCTATCAAAAAATAATCTATCCTAGAGAAAGTATGATGAACCGGTGAAAAAAAAAAAGTAATACTTTCGTTGATTTGGGAAGGCGAATCTCCATGGATCTGTTATTTAAAAAGTTTTCATAAATGTTTGCAGTGTTTTGGCTGACTTGGGTAGGGGAATAATTCTACTTGAAGATCTGTCCAAGAGTGGATTCATCACAAAGTTAAAATCCCCTCCCATTATAATTTGGTGTGTATCCAAATTAGGCAAAGCATTAAGAAGAGAAGATATAAATTGTTCATCATCTATATTGGGAGCGTATATGTTTACTAACAATATTGATGTGTTGTAAAGTTTTCCTACTACTATAACATAACGTCCATTGGATTCAGAAATAACTTTTGTTGCGGTAAATTGTATATTTTTCTTCACAAGAATAGCTGTACCACATGGGGAGAATCTGACAGCGTGGGAAAGAATGCCAGACAGGTTCGTGGAGCGATCGTGAAACGTGACAAACCAGCTAACCACCGAAGCAGGAGGCGAAACATGATGTGCAAGAGTAGGAGACTTTGGATGCCTGGAGGATATCTCAAATTTAAATGAAGGAGCGCTGACATTAACAGTAACAGACATTCACTTGCTATACAAATACTAGTAGGTATAGAAATAACATATTTTAATGTTGACATTTATCTTAGCTACTTTTCTGAAAACTTACTTGAAGGATATTTTACTTGAATAATGTTTAATAAAACATTTTGCCCTCTTTAACAATATACATTTGTTTTCAAAAATACAACATTGCACACAAAACATGTTAATGTTACGTGGTGTGGTGTGGAGCGCTGCACCACGAAATTTTTTTAATGATAAGAGCCCTTATGCAGGGCTTTAGAGGGGGTCAACGAAATAAGAGTTAGTGAGAGTGCTTATGATACGCACGGGAAGACCTTTCCGTTTGGAGAGGGATTATTAATTAGGAAACTTAATGAAAACTGAAAACACAAAATAAACCGAGCTCTGCCGTCTATGCGAGAACAGATGAGACTCTGGAAACTAAAACAAAAACTTATGATCCTCTCGGGGCATATGCCCTTACCGAGGATTTCTAGAGAGAGAGGGAGCATTCTTGGTGCAATTTAACTTAAACTGAACGCGCACGCTGAACTGCTGCGTGCTGCTCACTCTTTCACTCTCTCGCTTTCGCCGGCGTCTTACGAAGGCAGAGGCTGGGGCTTTGCCTCTGTCTTTCAACTATCTGTGTGCTTTTCTTTTAATTTCTTTGTCTTTCTTTTTTTTTCTTTCTTCCTTTTCTTTGGTCTTTGGCCCTGAAACCTTACCGGTGCTATCTAAATGATGGCACGAAGTGCGGCGGTATCAGGACCCTTAAATAAACACGCCACCAGGTGTGGCTCGTTCAGGCTGATTGCCTGACGGCGGCAATGCCTGGCAACCACGTGTATACTGTAAATGGCCGCGACTTTGCCTGTTCAGAACTCCCCGTGGTAGCAGCCTGCGGATCTGCCCGTTCTGAACAGTTTATGCGCAGCTCTGCCCCTCGCGCAACCCGCGTTGTTACATTACGCAAAACATAGTTTGATGCATGATGAGGGTTCAAATTCAATAGTTCCAGAACCTTAGCCAAATTTGAAAAGCTACACTTAACAAGGTAAGAAAACACAACGCACAAAGCATCTCTCTTGTAGGAATGTCTCTTCAGAAATCTGCTCAGCTCAAAGTGTGAAATGGGCCTGTGCTACACGCATGATTTCTGATAGATGTGGAAGTAGGAAGGCAGTTGAGAGGGCTGCAGTTTTTGTGACAAAAATAAAAACATCTACATGAAGTATTAACAGATTTCCCACAGTTTATGATGTGAGGGGTTGTTTCTTCTTTCTTTGTCTTGGTGGAAGACAAACCAACTACGTGCCTATATATATATAAGCAAATGTGCTCTGAAACGGAACGGATGCTACTAATGAAAAAGCAAACCTGTGGGGTATTGGGGGGGGGGGGGGGCAATTATGCTAGGGCATGGAACGGAACAATAGTTTCCAATGTAAAAACGCCCTAAATTAAAGTGCAAAAAACAGAACAGATGTGAAATGAAGACAAAACTACACTCACAAACTTAAATAATACTACTAATTATGATACTAAATCTGTAAACATAAACAAGAAGTACAAGACAGTGAGAGACAATATCAACTCCGAAAAAACACAAACAGTCCCAAAAACAGAGTTTGTCAGTGCAGAGTCAGACTATTCCTGACACTTTTAAATGTTTATTATTGACACAATAAATATTTATTATTGACACAATAAATAACACTATGTAACAAATTTTCACTTGTGTTCTGTTCCTGGGTTGAAAGTGTGTTTTCCTAACCTTCAAAACTTCTGCTTCTGTGACCGAGACAGTGAAATTTTGAAAATCGCGTGTTTTTGAGAAAATTCTCGATTCGCTTTCAATGCCGAGCTTCCTCCTAGAATATTCCTGAACTGCTAGAGTTGTCCAGATGTTTCTACAATTCTCACAATGGAAACAACTACCCATCTCTCCCGATGGCCCACTCTGTGCATCTCAAAGAGGACTACACCAGTGTCAAAATGTTGCTGAGTGCATTAAAGCATGAGCTCATCGGTGACTTCAAAATGGTATCATTCCTCAGTTTCGTTGCAGTTGTTCATGGCTTCCTAGGTAATCACTAAGCTGAAAACTATGTGGAATTGGTGCAGACTCTCATAAAGAATTGCGCCAAAATGGGATGCAGAATGTCTCTGAAAGTCCATATCCTTGATTCGCATCTCGACAAATTCAAGGAGAACCTGGGCGCTTACTCTGAGGAGCAAGGCGAGCGCTTTCATCAAGATATATTGGACTTTGAACGTCGTGACCAAGGACAGTATAACAAAAACATGATGGGGGACTACATTTGGGGGCTACTTCGGGAAAGTGATTCACAGTACAATCGTAAATCTAGAAAATTGCATTTCTGAACCTTGTTGAGTGGTTTCCGACTGTGTTTGTCTATTCCTTGTGCAATTTTTGTTTTTACCTGATCATAATGACGAAAATGAAAAAAAAAAGAGTTTATTTTCACAAAAAAAACTAGTTTTCTTCGTGCTGTTGTCACGAAAGCAAAGTTTGTGTTTAATGAAGTCATTTTTTCACATACTTTAGACATAAGCAATTGAAATATAACACTTAGAAGCCAGGAACAAAAATTGTGTTACATAGAGTAATTAACTGTTGTTAAACTCTTATTGATAAAATAATTTAAATACAACAATATTAAACAATTACACAAAAAATATTTGTTTGCGCAGACATTTGAATCAAAAATACTTAATTGTTCAAAACCTTCAGCACTGTTTCTCTCCTTAGTTGCCTTTGCTGTTAACTGTAAAGTATAACTGTATTATGGTTCTTTTATTTTCTCTAAAGTTTTCCTAGTCAGCAGCAAATATTGTAAAATAAATTATTTCATGAAGCTCATACAACACCCAGGCAATGTACAGTACAGACCAAAAGATTGGACACACTTTCTCATTCAAAGAGGTTGAATTTGTATTATGGCAAGAAAAAAGCAGCTAAGTACAGAAAAACGAGTGGCCATCATTACTTTAAGAAATGAAGGTCAATCAGTCTGAAAAATTGGGAAAACTTTGAAAGTGTCCCCAAGTGCAGTCACAAAAACCATCAAGCGCTACTAAGAAACTGGCTCACATGCGGACCGGCCCAGGAAAGGGAGACCAAGAGTCACCTCTGCTGCGGAGGATAAGTTCATCCGAGTCACCAGCCTCAGAAATTGCAGGTTAACAGCAGCTCAGATCAGAGAGCAGGTCAATGCCACACAGAGTTCTAGCAACAGACACATCTCTAGAACAACTGTTAAGAGGAGACTGTGTGAATCAGGCCTTCATGGTAGAAGATCTGCTAGGAAACCACTGCTAAGGACAGGCAACAAGCAGAAGAGACTTGTTTGAGCTAAAGAACACAATAAAGAACACAATAAAGAAAACTCTTTGAATAAGAAGGTGTGTCCAAACTTTTGGTCTGTACTGTATATCCCTGGATATAACCTGTTTTATAGAACAATCATATAGAAAGAGCATATTAAAATAAAACTGTTGTTATTTTATTACAACTATGTTCTGTGCCATACTTTAATACAAAAATAATGCAAATCAATTCTGAATTTATATTGTTGAAGCATTTGTACTATATATTCGAAGTATTTTATTTATGTCAGCTTTATCACTCACTTTAAAATCAGCTGATCATTTGGCAGTTAACCAATGTATCATGGAGATACAGGTCAAGAGCAATCATATAATATTCAAATCAAACTGAAGAAAAAGTTTGATATCTGTGACTATGGAATTGTTATGACATGTACACTGCTGGGCCAAAAAACCCCAACTGGATTTAACTAAGCAAATAGTTAAGAGCCGTCTATTGTATAATTACTACAATGATGAGTATGCTTCAGCGGCCAACAAGTTATTTAGCTCTACCTAATGCCGTGAGTAGCTTCTTATTTCTTAAACAACCATGTCAGAGGACATATTCTGTGATCGTGGCAAAGATGTCACTCTGTTTCAGAAGGGTCAAATTATTGGACTGCATCAATCAAGGAAAAAAGTAAGGAGATGACTGAAATGACTAAAATTGGGCTTTGAGCTGTAAAACACATTTTTAAAAGCTGGAAGGATGGTGGTAACGCATTATCTTTGAAGAAGAAATGTGTCTGAAAAACATTCTGAATTAATGTGATAGAAGAACACTTAAAGGCTTAGTGAAATGCATAATGCAACTCAAGGAATTGGGACTAAACTGTGGAGATGAGGGGAAAAATCTGTTCAGTTATGAATCGCAATTCTTTTGTGTATCGGCACCTTGACTCTAAAATCTATTTATATTAGCTAGCTATATTACATTTTAGAAACGCACCAGTCGATCAGCCCATGACTGGAATTCGTTGGTTTTCAACTTGATTGCCCATGACAAATCAGCCTTGGACATAACCAATTCTGTGGCAAGTGCACAAGTTTCTGAGTCGTGCAACAGAAATGCTTTTTTATGGTGTCACTTTATTAAAAGCTGTGAGTGACTTCTGGTGGTATACTCTGAACTTTTTCCAAATTGCCACCCCTTGCTGTACGAGTGACTTACTTGCTATGTTTGTTTAGAAATAATAATTATGTCAGATGACAGGGACATATACTGCTCAGTAAAAATGTAGCTTTATGTTTAATTCAATTTTAAGTTAAATGGAAAATTTTTATACTTTTCTTTATTATAAGTAATTTTGTATTGTGTAGTAAATGCTACACTTGGTTTTGAAATGAGAAAACTAATATAAGGAATAGGCTATAAATACTCATGTTTAATTCAGTTGTGAAGCTGAATTGAAGCACAAATAAATATCTGAAAAGTGTGGCTTTGTGGATTTGTATTCAGCCCCCCTTGATAGTCAATAGAGTACTATGTAGAGTCAAAACTCTGTAGAACCAATAGTAGCGTTGATACTTGCCTAACTACCTTTGACTGCAATTACAGCTGATAGTCTTCTGTGGTAGAGCACCTGTGAACAGCAGTTTTTAACTCTTGCCACAGATTCTAAAGTGGACTTAGGTCTTTCTTCTCTAACTTTCAATGAGGAGTAGGACTGCTCCTAGGAAAGTGTGTGACATCACTGTGTTTATGTTAAAGCAAAATGGTGAAATCACCATTTGCTAGTTGGGCGAAAGCTTTCTGCACACAGACAAAACTCATAGATGCATGACACAGCTGCATAAAGTTACCTTAATCATACTGCTCCAATCACAATCATTTCAAGTCCATGTAATATAACTTTGTATGACCGTCATAATCTGATCAAAATTACTTTAAAAAAGCCAAACAGGAGAGTAGTTGAGACTGTCTTGCTTGCAGAGATGTAATAAAATGTAAAGAAATAATTCTGCCCTACACACTAAAAAATGCTGGGTTGTTTTTACTACCCAAACGCTGGGTTGCCTCTGTTGGGTCATTTTTCTGGGTTATTAAGTGAATTGGGTACTTTTTGTTTAACCCAGCTAGTGGTTAGCTAGTGACAGCTAACATTACAGACAAGACCGCCCCTCCCCCGAAGTTCACTGGTGTATTCAGTGGCTGTGTCAGCTTCATGTCTTTTTTTTTTTTTTTTTTGAGCATTTAAGAGGAAATGTAAACTTTAAATACAAGGTTTGTATACACACTTTCACTCACCTATGACTGAATTTATTCACAGTATGTAACACTTACTGTTACCGTGTTAACGTTACACTTAAATTTTCAGCCTGGTCTGTGCTATAGCATGCTAGTTTATCTAACAATGGCTGCTAGCAAGCCAAACCAGAGAACCCCACCTGTGTATGAAAGAAACTGCAAAAATGTATGAGCGTTTTAGCTTTCTTTGTAGGATGCTTGCATGGTGTATGAAGATGAAGTGATGAATGAAAGCTAAACTGTTAACTGTAGTGCCAGCATGATGCTAGCATTTAACTAGGTTGCTAGCATTAGCAACCACATTAATATTAGAACTTTATTAATCTCAGTGCTTGAGACAATAAAAATCTGGGGTGTTACAAAACATTAATCTTACAAATATGCATACTAGCCAACCCTCTCGATTTTTCCATAAACTTTTACTTTCTTTAATTTCTTTCTTTCTAAGGTTGGAACCGACACCATGGAATATCAACTGATAACAAGACCATTCAGAGCCCAATATAAACAAACCAAAGTAAAATAAAACTCAATCAAAACAAATGCCCACTGACAGTATTAATGCTCGACCCAGTTTTCCAGAACAATCAGCTATTTATAACACTAATAATGAGCTACCTCGGTTCAGGTGAGCTCAAGCATCACCTGGCTGAGGTGCATTCTGGGAAACTGAGTTGACTAACAAAAAACCTTACAGCAGCTGTAAGAACAACCCAAACTGGGTTGTTTTTAACCCAGTGTTTTTTAGGGCGTACTCACTCACTCATCATCTATACCGCTTAAACCTGTATTCAGGGTCACGGGGGGCCTGGAGCCTATCCCAGGAGACATAGGGCACTTGGCAGGGTACACCCTGGACAGGGTGCCAATCCATCGCAGGGCACAGACACACACACATACACACACTACGGGCAATTTGGGAACGCCAATTAGCCTAACATACATGTCTTTGGACTGTGGGAGGAAACCGGAGTACCCGGAGGAAACCCACCAAGCACGGGGAGAACATGCAAACTCCATGCACACAGAGACGGGAATCAAGCCTGGCCGGGGATCAAACCCGGACCCTGGCGGTGCAAGGCGACAGTGCTAACCACTACACCACCGTGCCGTTAGGGCATACTGTTCCCTCTAAAAATAAAAAGTAAGTGGCTGGTAGTTTGTGAAACCATCAAAGCCACCTGTCAGTTTGCTGCATATAACCCAGAGAAGTGTGAAAAATGGTTAATGCCAAGTTAATTAAGTGATGCTCATGAAAGGTAAAAGTTGTTACACTCAAATAATTTAATATAAATATACAAAATTTGAATATAAACATATTTATCTAATATAGTTTTGAATAATATTTTATACATAATAGCATACAGTATGTACTGCATATATTAACATGCTGCATGGTGTGAAAATGTATGAATCTTCACATGATCTGTGGCACTATAAGAGCAAAAGTTGAGATTTGCTGAAGAAGGCTTTTATGCATTGGTCCAACTCTGAAATAATCATAGTACAAGATCTTGGAGAGAAATTAATGTGACTCTGGAAGGAAATAAATGTTGTGACATTGTCTAAACGTATCAAAATTATGCCACATCTGTAATCGAAGCAAAAGACTATCTAATTACATATCCGAGTGTGCAACGATTTTGGCCAGCAGCATATTATTTTTACCAGACAGGCTGTTTAAGTTTTTCAGAAATTGCTGTTTTCCTGGCATTTTCACACGCACAACATCCAAACAGTTGATTTTTCCCACCGTTCTGCATAAAGTCTGGAAAAGACTTTGAGAAGAGCCTTGAAAAGAGCCTAATCCAGAAGTATTAGGAAATAGTAAACTCCCATTTAATTTTAAGTTTGTCAGATGTATACAGGTAAAAACTGACCCAGGTTACAAAAAAAAACAAACATAAAACATAAATGTCCACAAACAACCATTTAACTCAAGTCAATGGACATATCTGGGAAACCATGGCAAATTACAGCTAGTTGTGAGAACTGCTGTTTACTGGCTGTCTTTTATATGTTAATGGTTGGCTGTTGTAAGTGAAAGGTGTTAGATGCTTGCTGTGATTCTAAAGGGGGGAAAGCTGGCTGTAAGCAAATGATTGCATGTCAAAATGCTTTAGCTCGGGACCTCACCAACAAACTGGAAGCAATTTGCGCTGGTCAGCAACAGACTCTGCAGCATCTTGAGGAACGCGAAAGAAAAGTAGATATGATACAACAGAGGACACAGGATGAACTGCCAAATACCATAAAGGCTGTAAAGGGCAATGTGACCATTGCGGTAAATTTTCTTTAATCGTGTTTTAATCGAGTTAGGGCTACTACTCTTTTATCTAGTGTGTATTGTTCCTCTTATTGTTTTTTTGACCTGAACAGTCTTAAAAAAGCCACAAATCAATATAAGTTATTTAGCAGAACAATGGACGTTGGTGTAAGCCATTAAAACTTTTCCACTTTCACTTTTTTACAGGAATCAGTACAATGTCAAAAAACAGTTTGCACAGTTATGATTCACAATCTGGGTACGTTTTATATAAATATTTAAAAAGGATTTTTGGTATTTTGTATTAAATGGGTATTATGAATGTAAAATAATAATGTCTGGGTTTCTCCTCTTAACAGGGTAATTCCCCCTAAATACAAATGGTGACCTCACATATCCTAAAGTGTGTTTTGCCCAGAAGTTTTCAAAGGTTTTATTTTTATTAATAATGTTTTATTATTGTTATTGTAATTTGGATATTTTGATTTGTTCTTTATATATATATATATATATATATATATATATATATATTTCATTCTTATAATAAAAGATATCAAAAGTCCATCATCGTCTTAGCATTTATATTGTGAATAGTATTGAAGGCCTGTAGGTATATAAGTAGGCCTACATATCTGGGGTTGTGCGTCAGCTGAAATGTAAGCAATAGCTGAAAAGGTTTTGGGTCGGGCTAAAAGAAGAAGAACCAATAAAACGTTTTAGGTCGAATCTGTCTTAAAAATGCTCAAGGTATGAAATGCAAACCCGAGATGATTATCTGCCATGGCAACAGTCACACATCTGAAACGGTACAGATGCGAACATATATGAACATGTGGAATTTGACATTTTCGGACAGTATTTTTCTGAATATATCCGAAAATCAGTCAAATTTCCTGGACCGTATACAGCTCTTTTCATGCAGTGGACTGTGTTAAAAAATGTCATGAGATCAGCAATATCTAAAATTCTGAAATTAACACTTCAGGCCCAATGTCCATTCCATGATCAAAGTTACAGAAATCACACAATTACTTCAATCTGATATTTTGACTATATAATAAATAGTACGGTGCCAGCGTGTGTGTGTAAGGTATGCTTTATTTTTGTACAACAGCACTGTTATACAAAATACACAGTTTAAAGTTATGACTCAGACAGTAGAGATCAACATATATAATATGGGTGGTTCCGCACAGCATTCACACTGTCTATCAGTACAACCTGGTTATGTCGGTGCAGCCCGCTAGCTGGTGTCACATTAGCCTAGCCAATTTCGTCATGAGTTGACGGCATTACGCTGAGCCGCATTAAACGCCTCCCTTCAGAGCAGGCTTCTATTATGCAAAAACACAATTTTATTATTTTTTATTTTCCATGATTAATACGCCCGACTAAGTAAACGCGAGAGTTAAGTAAGTTACTCCCAGTTTTGTAGCTTCAACTGCCAAAAGGTGGAGCGGCTAGGCGCATGAGCCAGCAGCTGTACGGCAGGCACGTACAGTAACTCACGCCAAGCGAATACCCGTAGAAATTCAGGCACATTCCAGAGGTAAGGAAGCGCACACGGCGTCTTTGCCATCGTGTAACATTGCGTTAATATGTTTTCCCTTCGCCAGGATTCTCGTAGATGCCGAAGATTAAAAATCCGGGTTAAAACCTCTTTTCATGTTTGCCCTACTGCAGCGCAAGCTGTTTCCTTGCTCATCCGTCGTATTCGCCATTTTTATTCACTGCCTATATAATAGTAGTGCTGTTATTTCATTTTACGTATAAGACACGTCTGCTTTTCTTTTTACGCACATCTTAAATCCAGTTTTTAAACTCGGGGGTCAGGGTGGGGCGGGGTGATAAAAAAAGAGGGGCATCGCACTTTACGATGTTATGAAAAACGTAGCTTGGGCAAGGATGTTAATGTGTTAAAACTTGTGTTTTCCCCGCCTGTCTTCATTTATCCTTCATCCCTGCTGCTCATTCTTTTGTTCCTCGTTATCGCACCGGGACTAACTAGCCGCACAAAACCAACGGAAAACTCATGTGCGACTGCCATGGTAAACCAGGCAGGAGCTCCACCCCCGTCTCTTTCTCACTTTCACACGCGCGCGGGAGGGGATAGGGATGACTACGTTTCTTAACACGCTGGTGAAATAAAGCATATATAGCGGAATAATTTTTTTACTCTTTTAAAAATGCAAGAGAAAGCTACTTCATAAATAAAAGCAACGTGAATCATGATCTATCTTGTTCAACCTTTAATGTGATATAGCAGCCAACTATGTAAAAAACAAACATGAATGCTTTCGGGGACAAATGACAACAACCTGGTTGCATAAGTGTGCTCATTGTGTAAACAACCAAAACTCCTGCCGTGTACCTTTAAGAAGTGCTTATGTCATATAGGTAATGCATTGCGTGTGGTGACACCTGCAGATGATACAGCGTGAATATGGCAACACAGATAAATTCAACTCTGCTTTATTACGTTATTTATCATTTACCTTATTCATCATACCAGTGCCTTGGGATGGTTTCTTATTCATGTATGGGAACAATAAGAAACAGTGAGACCTGGTTGATGCAGCTAACAAAGAAATGTTTTAGAATACCAGTCAAGTGTGTCCAACTTGTTATTGTCCACTTGACTCAGCCCCGAAGGCTATCTGTCTGTGCCTGCCAAAGTTGTATTACAGTTATTGTTATAAGAAAAGATGCCTGTTTATTTTTTAATTACACAGCAGTTAGACGAGAGGCATTACACAAGTGTTAATATCGAGCATAACAGCACTGGGGGCGGCACAGTGGTTCTAGTGGTTAGCACTGTCGCCTTGCACCTCCAGGGTCCGGGTTCGATTCCCGTCTCTGTGTGTTTGCATGTTCTCCCCGTGCTTGGTGGGTTTCCCCCGGGTACTCCGGTTTCTCCCACAGTCAAAAGACATGTAGGTTAGATTAATTGGCGTTACGTAGTACATCTCTCCCTGACCGGCGTGCACCGCCGGGGTCCCTTCATCTCGACAGGTGGAGGATAGGTTGCTTCCTGTGGCCGATGCCGGTGAGTGGTGGCGCCCCGCCCCTTTTGGGAGTGTCCCACTGTTAATGCCATTCTTTCCCGTGCCTCGGTGATGGCTTTTCCTAGGAGAACGAGGAGCTTTTTTATTATTATGTGCACTGGCTATAAGCCCGTTGCCACAATAGCATAAGGTTTTATTTACTTTAAAAATTTTTACTTTAATGCGGGTCCAAAAATTAGGCTGTATTGATTCAATTCAATTCAATTTTATTTGTATAGTGCTTTTAACAATTGACATTGTCGCAAAGCAGCTTTACACAACCAAAAGAATTATATGAGTTTGTATGAGATGTGAATGTGTATGAATCAAAATGATAAGACCTGATGAGCAAGCCGAGGATGATGGTGACAGTGGCAAGGACAAACTCCCTGAGATGATAGTAGGAAGAAACCTTGGGAGGAACCAGACTCAGCAGGGAACCCATCCTCATTTGGGTAAAACGTATAGCAGGGATTGATCTGCATCATACTGTGTGAGATTGAAGGTTCAGTATAACAAGAGATGTGTTTAAGTTAAAATTGAGTCCAGTTCATTATTGGAGGCTCAAGTAGACTGTAGGAAACTTCAGTCATGAACTATCAAGTGACTGAAGTCACAAGTCCTCAGAGAACAGCTGTCTGCATCAGTCGAGGACAGGACCATCTTCGTGGAAAAGTGGAACCGTCCCCAGCCACCACTCTCATCCCAGGCAGACCACATGGGGCATCCATGCGATGAGATCTCCAACCAGAAGCAGGACACCAGACAGTTCCAGGGGCAGAGGGGGTCTGGATCACTGGCAGCTCAGGTGCGACATGTATAGCTCGACAGAGAGACAGGGAGATGGAAAGAGAAAGAGGTAGAGAGAGAGACAGAGAGAAGAGGAGAGGGCAGAAGAGAAGGAGAGATGGCAGTTAGGTGTGGTCACAGTCAAACAATGTATAAAGTGATTGTATCTTTAGTGCAGAGTGCAAGCAGGGACTCCAACAGGACTAACTATGACAGCATAACTAAAAGCGAGAGCCAGAAGGAAACACAGACATGAGGGCTCCCTGAGATGTAAAGCAACCAATCACTTCACCGTCAACAAACCTGAGTGATCAATGAGAGTGGGGAAGACAGCTTCTAAACATACCAGTTCACCATAATACTCTACGTCCATGAGTCCCCAGATTTTGTAAATTTATTTACAAAAAAGATTGGCTAAATAAATAGGTTCTTACCCTAGACTTAAACACTGTGACTGTGTCTGAGTCCCGAACATTAATTGGAAGACTATTCCATAACTTTGGAGCTTTGTAAGAAAAAGCTCTGTCCCCCGCTGTGGTTTTCATAATACGCGGTACTGACAATCAGCCTGCATCCTTTGATTGAAGTAGGCCGCAAAACACAAGCAGTTCCCTCAGATACTGCGGCGCGAGACCATTTAATGCTTTATATGTCAATAGTAGTATTTTAAAATCGATGCGAAATTTCACAGGGAGCCAATGCAGTGTAGATAAGATGATTTGCTCGTATCTTCTGGTTTTAGTGAGGACTCTCGCTGATGCATTCTGGACTAACTGAAGCTTGTTTATGCACCTAGTTGAACAATCAGACAGTAAGGCGTTACAATAGTCCAACCTAGAGGTGATAAAAGCATGAACTATTTTTTCTGCATCGTTTAGTGACAATATATTTCTTATCTTGGCAATATTTCTGAGGTGAAAGAATGATATCCTAGTAATATTATCTACATGTGCTTCAAATAAAAGGCTGGGATCTATAATCATACTGAAGTCTTTCACTGTTGCACTTGATAAAACAGCAAGGCCATTTAAAGTTACAGTGTGATCAGAAAGCTTGGTTCTAGCTGTTTTTTTATTGCTGCCTTATTTTATTGATATTAGCTAGCAACACATCTACAGTATATTCAACCAAGAAAGATATCAGCAGTTTTAGAATTGGAATGCAGGGGCAGGAACTTTGGCTTTATTGGTCTGTGTCACCATACTATTACCAGCTGGCTTGACACGCTGGCCGAACCGGGAGAGAGGGACATGCATGCACACATGGTATATCGGAACGTATCTCAGTTTATTGTCAGCAGTTTGTCAATATGCTTGACCAAAAGCCTTTTGTCATGTACACTTGTCCTAGTGAAATCCAGGAGACAAAAGATTGAGACATATGGAGACCAGGAGACATAAAGATGATAAGAAGCATATTCTAGTATATTCTGGTTTGTAGGATTGCAGCAAGACACACGTAGTTGCATGAATAGATGCATGAATCGTCTGGACATGGGCTTTGAGAAATATTTCCATATAAAGAATAAGAACATGCAACGAAGGAGTTGTTTTATGGACATGTCATACAACACAGATAGATGTAAGAGATAGAGACATGAGAATGAGAAAACCTTATAAGTAGAATGTGATCAGTCAATTAAAAAAGTTAAAAGAAAACTGAAGGTATTACCTTATGATCTTGCCTTCATTTAGATTATAGAAAAGTGATTGTAAATGACTGTAATGAGCAATATTATATTAAGAACAATTTTTATACTGTAAACGAAAACAATCAATATTTTAAGGCAAATTGCTGCCATGAGATACATTACTGTGCCACAGAGGAAGTGCCACCCCAACTGCTCATGCTAACTCAAAGCTGTGGAATTGATTGAATTGTAATGGTTACTATAATTTATGAAACAAATATAGTGATCCGGCCAGTAGGATATGGGCTACAAGTGTGACCATTATTTATTTTTAGAAAACGGAAACATGGCTCCTCAAGAAAAGGGCACAGCAAATTATTGGCTGAAAGTAACAGGGCATCGTGGCAACTAGTCAAGACACAAAAGCATAATGCCATGTTTGCTATAATGAATTTCGCACTGTGCATATACTGGTCCTTCTGAAAAAAAAAAAATTGCATATCCTTATAAAGTTCATTATTTTCTGTAATGTATTGATAAACATTAGACTTTCATATATTTTAGATTCATTACACACAACTTGAAGTAGTTCAAGCCTTTTATTGTTTTAATATTGATGATTTTGGCATACAGCTCATGAAAACCCAAAATTCCTATATCAAAAAATTTGCATATTTCATCCGACCAATAAAAGAAAAGTGTTTTTAATACAAAAAAAGTCAACCTTCAAATAATTATGTTCAGTTATGCACTACCATACCATACTGCAGAAATGACTGCTTCAATGCGGCATGGCATGGAGGCAATCAGCCTGTGGCACTGCTGAGGTGTTATGGAGGCCCAGGATGCTTCAATAGTGGCCTTAAGCTCATCCAGAGTGTTGGGTCTTGCGTCTCCCAACTTTCTCTTCACAATATCCCACAGATTCTCTATGGGGTTCAGGTCAGGAGAGTTGGCAGGCCAATTGAGCACAGTAATACCATGGTCAGTAAACCATTTACCAGTGGTTTTGGCACTGTGAGCAGGTGCCAGGTCGTGCTGAAAAATTAAATCTTCATCTCTATAAAGCTTTTCAGCAGATGGAAGCATGAAGTGCTCCAAAATCTCCTGATAGCTAGCTGCATTGACCCTGCCCTTGATAAAACACAGTGGACCAACACCAGCAGCTGACATGGCACCCCAGACCATCACTGACTGTGGGTACTTGACATTGGACTTCAGGCATTTTGGCATTTCCCTCTCCCCAGTCTTCCTCCAGACTCTGGCACCTTGATTTCCGAATGACTGGGTTTTCATGAGCTGTATGCCAAAATCATCAATATTAAAACAATAAAAGGCTTGAACTACTTCAAGTTGTGTGTAATAAATCTAAAATATATGAAAGTCTAATGTTTATCAGTACATTACAGAAAATAATGAACTTTATCAGAATATGCAAAAGTTTTGAGAAGGACCAGTATCCCACATCTGTCAAATGTATAGCATAAAATAATGAGAGGAGCAAGTATTGCAAAATGAACATTTTGTGCATTCCATAAGTCACAATAGTAGTAAAAAGCACAAATGGCAAAGTATTATGATAAATTTGTTTTGGTTATGTCAGTGTAAATTTGTTATGAATTGATGGTTCAAAGACATGGCGTGACGATGTGTACATGATCATTTTTATTTATGAATAGAAAGCATAACCATAAGCTTTACACATCCACTGAGTCAGAACAGGAGGTGCTGCTTCTTGGGCTCCAGCATGACCTCATAGCTTAGGTGCAGAGCAGGCATTTTGCATTTTGCCCTTGTACCCACGTGGTGGAAGAAGTGCACTGTTCTTAAATCCAGTTGGTGGACTTGCTTGGTCCCATGCTTCTGAGCTCAGTTAAGACAGAGCAGTGTCTGCCTGAGACAGGGCAAGGTGTGGTTTTAGTGACAACAGACAGATATATGTGACTATATATCTGTATATATAGTTGTGGCCAAAAGTTTTGAGAATTACATAAATATTGGAAATTGGAAAAGTTGCTGCTTAAGTTTTTATAATAGCAATTTGCATATACTCCAGAATGTTATAAAGAGTAATCGGATGAATTGCATAGTCCTTCTTTGCCATGAAAATTAACTTAATCCCGGAAAAAAATTTCCACTGCAGTTCATTGCTGTCATTAAAGGACCTACTGAGATCATTTCAGTAATCGTCTTGTTAACGATGAGATGCATTTTTTCTTGCCATAATACAAACTCTTTGAATGAGAAGGTATGTCCAAACTTTTTGTCTGTATATATATATATATATATATATATATATATATATATATATATATATATATATAATGTAGACAGTATACACACAGTGCACACAGCAAAAATTATTTTTCCTAACAAATTCATGCAAGCCCATGGTGCAAAAATGAGTACACCCCAATGAAAGTGTTAGGAGAACAGCTACTTTCTAGACAACAAAATGCTAATTTGAAAGAATTCAACTACAGGTGAGTCTAATTATTAATAAAACAGTTGTCTAGCAGACAGTTGATTATAAACATACATCAATTAAAGAATACCCCTTCCCATTTTATGCTGTCAACATGGAAGAGAAATGTCACAAGATCTGAGAAGGACAATCATTTCTTTACTTAAGAAAGATGAATGCTACAATAAGATCAGCAAAGCTTTACTTATCAGTTAGAATACCATAGCAAAAGTCTCACAGAGACGTCCAGGCAATCCACGGAAGTTAGCACCTTGACAATAGCTTCTTCTGATGAAAAGGGGTGAAGAACATTGCAATGCAAGCTCACTGCTGTTAGTTAAAGAAATAGAAGGCCAAACTGGGGTGATCGTTTCCCGTGACACAATACAGCACTGCAAAGGAATGGCATGCATGGGTGTCGTCCACGAAAGAAGCTTCTCCTAAGCGACAGGCACAAAAAACCCGTCCAGAATTTGCCAGGGCCCATGCTGAAAAAGAAGAAGAATACTGGGACTCTGTACTCTGGAGTGATGGAGATGGAGAGAAATGTTTTTTGGAACTGATGGCTTCAAAACTGTATGTTGTCACAAAGATGAGGAGTACAAAGAAAAATGCATGGTGACTACAGTGAAAGTAGTGAGGTAGTGACGGTGTCCTTCTGTGGGGCTTCTGTGTTTATCTCCTTTAAGTTTGATGATTATGGCTAACAACTAGTGGCAATGCAAAATTCACTATCTCAGAAAATTAGAATATTACTTAAGATGAATAAAAAAAAGAGTTTTAACACAGAAATGTTGTAAACTACTGTTTTAGTAACTACTAAAAAGTCTGAGACATACAGCTCTCAATACTTGGTCGGGCTCACTTTGTACGAATTACTGCAGCAATGCGTCGTGGCATGGAGGCGATCATGCTGTGGCACTGCTGACATGTTATGGAAGCCCAGGTTGCTCTCATAGCGACCTTCAGCTCTTCTGCGTTGTCAGGTCTGGTGTCTCGCCCACACTTCCTTATCACTAGATTCTCTATGGGGTTTAGGTTGGGTGAGTTTGCTGGTTCATCAAGCACATGAAGACTATGGTACTTGAATGAGGTATTAGTACTTTTGGCAGTGTGGGCAGGAGCCAAGTCCTGCTGGAAAATGAAATCAGCATCTCCATAAAGTTGGTCAGCAGAGGGAAGCATGGAGTGCTCTAAAAGTTCCTGGTAGACAGCTGCGCTGACCTTGGACCTGATAAAAGACAGTGGACCAACACCAGCAGATGACAGGGCTCTACAAACCACCACTGACTGCACTTTACACTGGATTTCAAGGAACATGGAGTCTGTGCCTCTCATCTCTTCCTCTAGACACAGCCTTGATTTCCAAATGAAATGGAAAATTTACTTTAATCTGAAAAGAGGCCTTTTGCCCACTGAGCAACAGTCTAATCCTTTTGTCCTTAGTCCAGGTAAGACACCTCTGACATTGTCTTTGGTTCAAGAGTGCCTTGACACAAAGACTGCGACAGCCCATGTCCTGAATACGTCTGTGTGTGGTGGCTCTTGAAGCACTGACTCTAGCTGCTATCCACTCCTGTTGAATCTCCCCCAAATTCTTGAATGGGCTTGAGTTATACAGTCCATTTAAGGCTACAGTTATCCCTGTTGTTTGTGCACCTTTGTGTAAAATGTTTCATTCCATTCAACTTTCCATTAATGTCCTTGGATATAGCACTCTGTAAACATACAGCTTCTTTAGCAATGAACCAGACTGAGAGACCAGTTAAAAGCTCAGGAAACCTTTGCAGGTGTTTTGAGTTAATTAGCTGATTAGAGTGTGACACCATAAGTCTCCAATATTTAACTTTTTAATAATATTCTAATTTTCTGAGATACTGAATTTTGGGTTTTCATTAGCTGTAAAACATAATTATAAAAATGTAAAGAAATAAACACTCGAAATATATTAGTCTGTGTGTAGTGAATCTATATAAAATATGAGTTTCATGAGGATTTGCTGTACACAGTATCAAAAGCTCTAGCCAAATCCAAAAGTTTAAGAACAGTGGAATTTTGTTTTTCTGGTCTGAAGTCCATATAACCTAAAATACCATTATCGTCCAGATTAGAATGTAGTTAAGAATGTATTCAAGATTCAAATTCAATTGAAGTTTCAAATAACTTTATTAATCCAAGAGGAAAATTGTTTGTGCTTGCTTGTAGTAATTCTCCAGGAGGAAAGGAAAAGAATAATAAATTAGACAAAAAAAAAAAAAAAAAAAAAAAAAAAACGCCATAATCCTTAGTTGCACACTAAACATAATTCTATATACAGATATTGCACATTTGAGGAAAAAGGAAAAAGTATTGTACAAGTCAGAGATTGCATTTAAAAGTAGTGTGGCGCAAATGTAATCAAATAAAAAAATAAAAAATAAAAACACATGTAGATATAAATTGAAAAATTTATACATTTTTAGTTTTATCAGTGAGTCGCCCAAGCTTGGAGACTAGGCACAATTTATTTGTACATGCACGGGGATGATTGCTACCCCTTCACAACTCCGCCCTGGCCAGCATTCACATTATTATTATTCTCGATACTAGGCTACACTCACTCTCCGATACAGCAGTTGGCAGTATGTATGTAGCTGGGTTGTGAACTGCCAATGAACACAAAGAGAAAAAGAGAATGAGGAAGTCAATCTTTGTGCTATGCCTAATATTATGATATTTCTTAAACAAATATCTCTTGCATGCATTCCTTGGTTGAAGGATGAGATTTTGGACAAAGCACACAGCACTGATGTGTTCTAAACAGCAGTCCACTTCTGTGTTCACATACGACTGGCTTTCAAGCTCGATTCAGCCACACTGTATCATGCTTAAGACCACCTCACGCTAATTGAAATTAGCTAGACTTTGGGGTCAAGCGTACTCGGAAATGGGCCTGGACCATTATGGGAAAATGTCCATAGATGACATGAAAAAGATAGCCCCTCCTCATGTGGGAAATAGTACAATCATAAATAAAGCCCCAAATTTATTCTGTAAGCTAAAAGGTGCAGTATGGCAGAAAATTAGTTTCAGTTAACACAAAGTCCACTTTTTTGTGGTTACCAACTGTTCACTGATGAAGAATGAGTACACAATTGTTTGTGGCTGAAGTGCAGTTGCTGACTAAAAAATACTGTAGCAGTTAAAAAGGTGGATTGTACCAGTTTGTATGCAGTTTGTTCTTCAAATTGGATAGTAGACTTAAAAAATCTACCACATTTTATAGATATACATAGTTTGTGATGGCTCTACATGAGTTTGGTTCAATGTGTAGCAAAGTCATGCGTGATTATATCGGAATCATAAGTACATCCTCTGACTAGTAGTTGAACAGCTTTGATATACTCTCTTGGTCTTTCAAAGTCTAAATGTCTGTTTATATAAATGTAATACATTAATGTAAACGGTTTGCATATGTATTAACTTGTACACCACAAGAGGGCACAATTGCAGTGCAAATGATGTTCTGTACTGACAAAGTAATGAGGCATTCAAGTTGAACTGGGAGTTATGAAGAAACTTCTTGTGAATAAAGGTGTACATGTTATCGTTATTTACAGAAGACTTGTAACAAGCACGGTACAGTGTTAAGACTGCAGTAAAACATTTGAATGGTGCAAACATTTTCAAGAAGGCAGCACATCTGTGAATGATGATCCTGGCTTTGAGCCCACTGCAGTCATTGTGGTGAACATTCAGCATATACAATGCCTGATCCATGAAATTGATGAGTACCATGTTGCCAACTTCCCATAGATCTGCATCTTTCTGTACACACAATCATTCCTGAACACCACATGCACATTGCATGCACTCAGTTTGGAATTATTGCAACATCCCTCATACAGTCCTGATCCCCGAGTGATTTCCACATGTTTGAGCCATGAAAGAGGTTCCTGGGAGGCCAGTGATTCTCCTGATCCCCGACTGATTTCCACATGTTTGAGCCATGAAAGAGGTTCCTGGGAGGCTAGTGATTCAGTCGTGAAGCAGGCAGTCCAATCATAACTCTGGTGTACCGAGAAAACTTAATGCTATCCACCTTAATGTTATCTACCTTAATGTTATCCAAATGCCAGTAGAACGCTGGGATAAGTACATAAGTGTAGCAAGGTATTATATTAAATGGAAATAAAGGTAGTTTTTACTCTCACAACTGTGTTCTATTATTCTACACAGACAGGTCCCAGATTGACTTGAAAACTCCCTTTTGTATTTTTAACTGGATTGTTTTTCAAGGAGCATGGAGGCAAGCAGCCTTTTTGACAGCCTTATTTGTTGGTAAATTATGCTTGTTTAAATTATTTGGGCTTTATTAATTTGTCTTAAATAACTATAATTGCTATAAGTGTTGCTTTAAATATGTTTATACAAGGTCTAAACTGAGCAAACTGCGCTAATATTAATTATTAATGATTATTGACTGTGATCAAATATTGTTTATGAGAAAAATGTGCAAAATTTGCAATCCAAGCCAATGCTATACCTCATGTCATATTTATAGACAATGGTGTAGAATAAGTCAGTGGGTAAGCTGACCCACCTCCTGTATCTTGGCATCTGTGCACTTTTATTCTCCTATGACCATTCATTTTAGAACCATCCATTATTTCTGCCAGTTTACAAAAATGGACAAGCGTGTGAGGGGTGGTAAGTGTACATTTTAAATTTATCCAGGTGTAAAAAAATATTTCAGATGCATTTTGGTGATTTGAAAACATATAAAACAATGAAAATCCATAATCTAAATATTAGCCTATATTGGAAAACTAGCTAGTTTTTTCAAAATGTTGGCTATGGAGCAAAGTGAGCCAAATGCTATGGAGTAAATTGTAATAGATGTTCAATTTACCGCATGTTAGGTTAAGTTAAATCTCTAAAGTATAAACTGGTATTTAAGTATAATCAGCTGGCACTATTTGTATAGTGCTTTTAAAATGGTCACTGTCTCAAAGCAGCTGTACACAATCAAAAAAAAGTTATAGGAAATTTTTATTATAAAAATGAAGCATTTTTTATTAATTTATAATATCATTATGAATAAATATTAAAGCATTTCCTTTTTTATTGAATGAAGTATTATTATATACCAGTTTTAAAAATCTATTTTTTCATATAGTTCATTGTTAGACTACTGTATGTCGATTAAAATGCAAATCGGATACTCTGTCATTTTACTTATAAAACTTTATTTCCAACATTCCTTGCGGTCGATAGTGCTATCTGATTAGAGAAGAAACAATCAATCAGACGTAGTGTGTGGAAGTCTGTGAGTAGCTAGTTTAGTGACAGTTTGTAACACTGGACAAAGGTGAGCATGCTTAAAACACGTTGAGCGGACAGGGGAGACACAGCATCACTGAGCTTCAGTTCATTATGATGCGGACAAAAGGTCTAGGAAGGAAATGGAGAAGTCAGTTTTCGTTATTTTACAAAATCTGAATATTTTCAGTAAATTTATGAATTACACTCGAAAAGTATCAAATCCAACTATGAAGTCTGATTTAATTTTTTTTCATTTATTTTATGTTTTGCTGGTGAAATAAATCTTAGGCAGAGACGTTTGCTCGGTCTTGTTAATTCGTTTTAAAAAACCCAATTCTGCCAATTCCCCCAGCGAAACCGGTTCTATAACTTCACACCTATCGTGAAGAAAACGTGAGAAGAGGGATTACAGTAACTGGAGATTTTGGGGGTGTTCATCTCAGAGCATGCTGTCGTGTTGTATTTAGCGAGTAGCCTATACATTTGTTTGTTGCATTTCTGAGGGACTATGCAGTTTTATCGATAAATATGCTCATATCTGCACACACGTTTATCAGCCTTTTGATCAACGGCACTCACGTTCATTTTGCAAAAGGCAGTGTTTATTGTTTATTTAAAGCTCATACACACATTCATCACAAAAGATCTATTGTAAACAAAATAAAATTTCTTCAGCATTGGAAACAATATTGTTTTAGGCTAGCTTATTATACACTTTTGTATTCTTTGTTATACTTCCCTTTTTGCACATGCGCGGGCATCTTTAAATTTGAACAGAAAATAATAGTGAGCTGGTAGGCACATTGTTTTTCATATAACTTAAACTGTTAGGGATCTGGGTGACTGAATGGGGGTGAACCCAATAGCAGATAATTTGGGATTTTAATGATCGTGAATGGGCCAAGGAACCTGGGGGACAGTTTGCGAGAGACGGTCTTGAGGGGGATATTCCGAGTGGATAACATGACCCTTTGGCCTACTCGGTAGGGTGGTGCCCTGGAGCGGCGTCGGTCGGCTTGCATTTTGAACGCCGAAATGGTCTGGCGGATCTTCAATCTTGCGTTCTGCCATGTTCTCCGGCATCGATGAATGAAGGCATGGGTGGAGGGGACTGAGACCTCCTCCTCCTGCGGAGGGAACAGGGGAGGCTGGTATTCTAGGCAGCACTGAAAAGGAGAGAGGCCGGTGGCTGCTGTGGGTAAGGAGTTGTGGGCGTATTCGATCCACGGAAGCGTCTGGCTCCAGGAATGGGGATCCTTAGTGGTCATACACCGAATGGCTGTTTCTAGGTTCTGGTTGGCCCGCTTCGTCTGGCCATTAGTCTGGGGATGGTAACCCGAAGAAAGGCTGGGCGTTGCGCCGATCAATCTGCAAAAGGCTGTCCAGAATAGCGCAGCAAACTGGGGTCCACGGTCTGACACGATGTCTATCGGTAGTCCATGGAGCCAGAAAACATGGGTGATTAGAAGCTCTGCGGTTTCCTTGGCAGTGGGGAGACTAGGCAGGGGACTAGTCAGGAAGCCCGGTGACGAAATCAAGGAATATATTCGACCAGGGCCTGTGCGGAACAGGAAGAGGTGTAAGGTGACCAGCAGGCGGCATATTGCTGCTCTTATTCCTGGCGCAGACATCGCAGGCACTCACAAAGTGGCGGGTGTCATCCCTTATGGTGGGCCACCAGAAACGCTGCTGGATGAGGGCTAAAGTGCGTGCCGCCCCTGGGTGGCAGGCCAGCCTCGAGCCATGCCCCCATTCCAGGACGTAGGGTCGTTCTGTCTCTGGGACAAAGAGTTTGCCTGTAGGCATCTCTGGAGGTTCAGGTTCCTGATTGAGTGCCGTCCTGACTCGTGATTCGACGTCCAGCAGTGCCGCCCCCACAAGACATTGAGGAGGCAGGATATTGGACTCGGACGCTTGATCCTGGCGAGAAAGTGCGTCCGGTTTGTTGTTCTTGGAGCCCGGGCGATAGGATCGAAATAGGGCGAAATTAAAACGTGAAAAGAACAATGACCACCTCGCTTGTCGGGAATTGAGACGCTTAGCTGTTCTGAGGTACTCCAGGTTTTTATGATCTGTCCAGACCAGGAACTGGACCTCAGTCCCCTCTAGCCAATGTCTTCACTCCTCCAGTGCGAGCTTCAATGCCAACAGTTCGCTATCGCCGATGTTGTAATTTCTTTGTGCGGACAAGAATCGGTGAGAGAGAAAGCAGCATGGGTATAGCTTGTAGTCCTTCGGTGACCTCTGTGAGAGTATCGCCCCTACTCCTGAGTCTGAAGGGTCCACCTCGACTACAAACTGGAGGGAAGGGTCGGGCTGTTGGAGAATAGGGGCCGAGGTAAACCGTTTCATTAGTTCACAGAACGCCCTGACTGCCTGCTCAGTTCAGAAAAATGGCATCTTAACTGAGGTCAGGGAAGTGAGTGGGGCGGCTACCAAGCTATAAATACGAATGAACCTTCTGTAAAAATTTGCGAAACCCAGGAAACGCTGGAGGTCCTTTCGGGTGGTTGGAACAGGCCAGTTAATTACTGCTCTAAGCTTGGCGGGATCAATCTGGATGCTAGACGGGGCAACGATGAAACCCAGAAATTGTACTTTGGTGAAACTCGCACTTCTCTGCTTTGACAAAGAGCTGAAGTACCTGGCGGACGTGTAATGCATGCTTTTCTAGGGAGCGGGATAAGATGAGTATGTCGTCTAGGTAAATGAATGCAAAGATGTTGACGAAGTCCCTGAGGACATCATTGACCAGAGCCTGGAAGACTGCCAGGGCATTAGCTAGCCCAAAGGGCATGACGAGATATTCATAATGCCCTGAGGGCGTATTGAAGGCGGTCTTCCACCCGTCTCCCTCTCTGATCCTAACTAGGTGGTAAGCGCTCCGATGGTCCAACTTGGTGAAGATTTGGGCCCCCTGCAGGAGGTCAAAGGCAGTGGACATCAGTGGCAGAGGATAGTGGTTCTTAATGGTTATGACATTAAGTCCTCTATAATCAATGCAGGGATGGAGGGACCCGTCCTTTTTGGCCACAAAGAAAAAGCCAGCCCCAGCGGGTGACAATGACGGTCTGATGATGCCGGCTGCTAACGATTCAGAAATGTATGTAAATGTGTATATCACTCCCCTGGGTGGCGTCGTGCCAGGGAGGAGGTCAATTGCACAGTCATAGGAGGGGAGAGAGGTAGCACGGGTGACTGGAGTGGTTCGCTGCGTAATTGGAGGAAGAAGCGTTCCATCGAGGGCCCGGACTGACAGTGGTGGTTCCAGGGGAAGGGTTGGTGCATGCGGTTCCTTAACTATGGCGGCACAAATTAAATTTTGATTCGAACCAGAGTTGATGAGGGCGTGAAGAACACAAGACTGGTTCTCCCAGAGGAGTACGACGGGCATAAGTAAGCGGTCTCTAGGTCTGCTGGCTCTGAGCCAGGGTTGGCTGGATACATGGCGCCTTTCTCTGAGGCATGTGTCTACTCGTCCTGCCAGATCCATCAAAGCGTTTAAGTCTTCCGGGAGCTGCTGGGAAACTAGCTGATCCTTGACCGACTCTGACAGTCCATTCAGGAAGGTGTCATACAGTGCCTGGGTATCCCACTGGGTAGCAGCCGCCAAGGTTCTGAACTCAACGGCATAGTCATAAGCAGATCTAAGACCCTGATGAAGCTCCAGTAGGTGTCTCACGGCCTCCCTACCTGCGTGGGAGCGATCAAAGACCCTTCTCATCTCCTCTGTAAACGTGCTAAAGGTAGCGCAGCACGGGTCATTGGCGTCCCAGACGGCAGTTCCCCATTCACGGGTCCTATCTGTCAGGAGAGTGATGACATAAGCCACCTTAGAGCGCTCAGTGGGGAAGGTTGAGGGCTGAAGCTCGAGTGACAGGGAACACAGAGACAACAACGAACAACAAGTTCCAGGGCTTGGATGAACACACACAGTAGGAGCAGAGGAGAGAAGCAGTGAGCGTGTGTGCTTGGTGACTGAGAGAGTGTGGAAACTCTTAGTGACGAAAGAGGGGGCGGAGCTATGAGGCGAGGGGACCTCCACAATCCCGGAAGCTGAGCACAGGGAATCCTTTCGAGTTATTGCAAGCGATATCTTGCTGTTGATCCGCGTAGCACGCAGTGGTTGAAGGCTGTAATGTAGCGGCTGACTTCCTTTGTGACGACAGAAGTCGGTGCGCTGCGCAAACGTCCTCCCAGAGATCTGTAACACGGAAGTGCTCGAACGCGGAAGTGCTCGTGCCACGGAGATGCTCGTGCCGCCGATATGCTCGTGCCGCAAAAGCCGACTTGCGAGGAAGGAGAAACAAAGAGCTGGAATAATGTCTTTACCATGCAAAGGACGGGGGCGAACGAATCCAATTCGTGAGTACAAATCCAAAGTCTTGAGAGCATGCGAAGTCATACACGTTAATCAGTCCGATAACAACAGAAGTACCAAGGGGTGTAGACGAGAGAGAAATCCGGGGAACAAGCAAGGTCAAAAACAGGCTAGGATAAACAAACAATCACTTTACAGAAAAACAAAACGCGAGGCACACGAGGCATACTGCGGCGCTGAATGGTTTTCTCAGAGTGCTTATAAAGCTGGGGAATGATTAGTGATCAGGTTCAGGTGTGCGCTAGTGGCAGGTAGGTGTGCAGGAGGAAGAGCTGGAGTAAAGTCTTAGGATCTAGATGTGCTAGGTTGATCTAGCTGGTTTGTGACATAGACAGCTGAATGAAGTAAAATTTACACAATAAATTAATAATTCCGTTTTATTTAGACTTAAAGCCACTTGTGTGTAAATAGCTTTTTCAATGTCTATACTACCATATCATATATTTGTGTTTAATACTGTTTTATTACAGTTTGTAATTTATCTTACATACGTTCAAGTAAATTTTAATCACTCTAAACACAACCCATGATTTTGACACTTGATTTTGCGATTTTAAAAATAAATAAACAAAAATAGTTATTGCATTATGTTTCTTGCATTATGTTTCTAATTTACCTTAGTTTACCGGGGGATAATTGATAATTGTAAGGATTTTTTTTTTTTTGGTAGACCCCCTTTGGTCTACTCAGTGCTCCGCCCGTATTCTGCTGTCCTGTCTGGGCCCAGGGAACCCCTCAATGAAGCACACAAGTCAGTGCTCAGTGAGATGTTCAAAGTTTATTGTGGAAGTGTCACGGCATGTGCCTGTGATGGGCGTGCGCCCAAAACTATTTTCGCCTCTCGCTCACTTCGTAGGCTCCCTACGTAGGCGGCACCCCTTCTGCAGGTGTGCGAAGGGACGGGGCTGCCTATGCGGGTCGGCTGGCAGTGATTAACGTTAATAGGATCTCGGGCTTGCGCCGCATTATAAAAGCAAGGCGCGCAGTTTAATCCGGGGTCTGAGAAGAGCGTAAGGCGGTGGAGCTCGAGAGTGGCATGGGAGTGGGAAAATGGAACGTGCCCCAGAGACTTAAAAAGGACATTGGTTTTCCGCCCTTTGATCTTTGCGCTGAGGACAGCGCGGGAAAGAGCTGCGCGAGCTCCCACGGCATCCTTCACTCCCGCGTTGAGCCCGCCTTCGTGTCCTCGCCGTCAAAGAGGAAAAAGCCGTGAGGAGGATAGCGTTAAGGCCGCCGATCCCAGCTGGGAAAGTCGCCCAACCGACGGACGTCCGAGCGAGACTCCCGCCTGAGGCCGCGCCCACAGAGAGCTGGGAGGGGCCAGGCCGGCCATCGACAGCGGGAAAGAACCGCCTAGGGAGCGTGCAGGAGCGCTGCCTCGCGTGCTCCGTTCGGCCACTCCGCCCGCCAGCCGCGTGCCCGCATGCCAGCTGGATACTGCCTCGGACCATGCAAATAAATTATGCTTTTCCCCTAAGATCTCGCCTCGTGTCTGTGTTTCATGGTGCCGCCCGTGCAACTTTGGGTCGAACCCCTTACAGAAAGACAGAAGTATATATATGCACACACACACACACACACACACACACACACACACACACACACACACACACACACAAAGGAGGGTGCAGGAGCAGTTATATCTGGTCTGGAATGTTTTTAAAAGATAATGTGGAGAAGAACAGGAGCTTGGGAGTTGTTCATAGTTATGAGCCACCAACGGTTTCACGACCTGAAACGACCTGAACATAGATACTAAGGAATGTATTTGCTGATAGCGCAGTGTTTCGAGGTCAAAGAAAGAGAACACTCTGTTCTCATGCACACAGAATATCATGAAACACAGTAAAAAAAATTTATTCTATATTATATCCATAATTCCATATCCATATTATAATATGGATAATCATCTGAAACATGCAACTTTACATGGCCACTTGCTTTAACCTTAATCTAGAAAAAGTGTTTAAGTGTTTATGCTGAAAAGTAGTGCACGCTCATTGCATTACATATGTGACGACAAAACATTATGATTTTGTGAACTTGAGTGCGTGAAAAAATTAACCAAAACTCTGTGTATACTTGCCTCACAGATGTGAAAAATATATACTTATAGAACGCAGAATGTCTGCTTTTACATAAACTAATGGAAAACAAATTTCAGATGATGTAATTCGCATGAAACGTGCATATACTGTAGACGCATCCTCTGCAGCTGAGATTTCAGTCATTTTGCAAAATGTCGTTTGCGTCACCTGGTGGTCATTTTAGGGATGACTTTAAAAGACGACTGAGTTTGATTCTCATCTTACATTTGATAACCATATCGAACACTTCTGCTAAACCTTATTTATTCACCTCAAGAACACAGCAAAGCTATGTCCCACTCTCAGACTCTGAAAAACTTGTCCATGCCTTTTTCTCCTCTAGGTTGAACTACTGTAATATACTCTTCATTGGGATTAATTTTTCAAGCACCAGGCTTTATTCAACTGTAGATGGAACATTCTGCTCTGCTTCTCCTCATCTGTAAAATACCGACTATGCAACCCCATTCGCAACAAATGTAATGCACTATGTGTTCTGACACCTTTTTATCAGAATCAGCATTAACTTTTTCAGCAATCTGAGCTACAGTACCTTTTCTATTGGATTGAACTACATGGGCCAGCCTTTTGTCCCAACATCCATCAGTGAGCCTTGGCCACCCAAGACCCTGCCGCTGGATTTCCTTGCATGGATTAATTTTGCTGGGCTCTGACCACTGCAGACCAGGAATATCTCACAAAATTGTTGACTAGTCGACTAGCCACCACAATTCTGCAATGCTCAAAGTTGCTCTGATCTTACACTTGCTAATTTTTTTCTGCTTCGAACATGCCAACTTCAGGAAATAAATGTTCATTTGCTGCCAAATTTATAAAATTTTGAAGATAATTAATGTTATTTACTTCACCTATCAGTGGTCATAATGTTATGAAATATTGGTGTATATGAATAATTTTGCCAGTTGTAGTGGCAATCATGAAACAATAGATAGCATTCCAAGACTGTGGACTCCATGGCCTCTATAAAATCAAATGAACAAACAGTCCATCATGTCACTCATATGTTTTCTGAAGAAGGTTTTGTAGCTTAACTGTGGGAGCTGTGGCCATTGCCATCTTGACAGAAGCTGATTTCCCTAAACCCCAGTTAAGAGTAAATAAATAATGCTATAATAGAATAGCCTTTAGGGGTTATTAATAATTTATATGCTAATATTACTTTGTATTTAATTAAAATACCAAGTAACATACCATAACCTGTAATCCATACCCTACACATCATCCCATGTCAACTCCTTGTTCTTGTTGTAAGTTAAGCTACATCGAATCCAGCTAACAATACTAACTGATGAGTTACATACACACTGTTCAGTTTTCATGAATGGGGAATCGTACTATGGATCAGTTTTGGGGGATGTTACTTTTTAAAGTATTACATTACAAAATTATTGTTTTCAAAAAGTAATCAGTTACATTACAGCGTTACTTTCTGATTAAAGTAACTAGTTAGAGTACTTTACCTTTGCAGAAAATGAAAACTCCTTTGTGCTTCCTCATGCATGTTGTTTTAGACAAGACCTTTATAATTATTCTACCATCATCACTCAGCGAAGTATGGCCCACAATCTGTTACTTACTAATACCCCTATTTCTCCTACGCGGTTTCGCGTGGTGGCCGTAAGTATGGTTCATCATGATTCACTGCGAGTTTCGGCGCTGTGATTACATTTCCATCTTTCTGCTCGTCCTCGCATAGTCAAACCGCATTTGTGAGATATGGGTATAACAACAGGAAGGTAGGTTATCGGGGCGGGGCTTATAGGACGACACACACACACACACACACACACACACACACACACACACACACACACACACACACTAATGATTATGAATGACTGCTGTCTGGCTCACGGATTACATAAATTTTAAAAAGTAACTGAGTACTTGAATGGCGGACCTAACCCGTTAGGTTACTTTTTACATCAAAAAAAGTAATTCAAGTAGTACTTTGTAATGCGTTACACCCAACACTACTATGGAGACCAAAATTATTTTTCGAACTAGGCTGTAAGCATGTTTATTTTTGTTGTAAAGTTGGGCATTTTAACATGGGGCTCTTGACTCACTTTTGACTCACTTTTGGAGCCAGCTCCTAGTGGGCATTATAATTTTTGTAATGTCTTCATAATATATACTAGAGGTAAAATGTTATGATTGAATAGTGCAATATTGAACATGGTCTGGTTAATAAATTATAGTTCAAGCCCCACTTTTATAAATACCAGTAACAAAGCTCCATTTTTATAATTATCTAAAATGGAGCTTTGTTTCTAGTATTTATAAAAGTGGGGCATTTTAATAATTCTTTTTTTAGAGATAATTGTATTTCTTATTTTACCCTATATGATAAAATAATAATAAATCAGTAATCAGGCTGTTCACCAGTATTTGTTTCTTGTTGTAGAGGTCTGGCTGTATGGTTATAAAATTGTTGGTGATTGAGACTAAAAAGTGATCTGAGTTAAATGTAGAGAGTAGATAAAGCAATCAAAAAGGTTGTTTATCAGTTGTGAGCATAATTTCTGCTGTGAGGATCAATAGCGGTAGTGGCAGGTTAGTTAGCATTAAAATGTTAGCTGTGGCTACATGTCTCCCCTATTTATACCAAGTTTGTATCCTGTATTAGTATACTATGTTGACATGTCTGTGGTAGTGGCATTTATGGTGCGATGATGTTGGAAAACTGAACATAGAGATAATGAAGCTAGATTAGAAGTATAAATGTTATGAGTTTGTTTTAAGTTTAATATTTTGTTTTACTGAAAAAGGAAATTTTATAAGGGATCTGTGTAGAGTTGTAGTAACTGTGTAGTACTATTAATACAAAAAATGGACAACACAGTATTCACAGGAAAAGGTTTATGAAAGAATTTAGGCTGTAACATTGTGTTGACAATTACATGCTGCATGTCAATTTAAGTGGAGTACATCAATGCATCATAATGAATTCATTCCTAATTCTAATGGCACAGGCTAAAATGAGTCTTCTCAAAAACAAACAAAACCTAATGATCACAAGTGTGGAGATTCTTTAAAGAAATAGTGCTCGGCATGCTGAGTAAGACAGAAATTGCCTGTCCCAGCAGCACAATGGCTATGTATCGTAGGAGCATCTGAGAAGAAAACACCCAAAGGCCATCAGCCCTCACAGCATGAAAAGCTGTGTATACATTTATTTGCTTGGAAACAAATTCTTCTGAATTCTGGATATGGTAGTCAGTGTGTCCCACCAGTGGTCCCAGAATAGTTGCCAGGTATTTAGGAATGTTGTATGTTAAGGTATTAATGCTGCTGACTATTGGTATGAGGGGGGTTGCTTACTTGTGGATCTATCAACTTTTTCTTATAGATGCTTGTGGGGTCTCCTATTAGTTTTTCATGTGATCATTTGCTGTACTCAAGATGATGGTTCATTTTCCTTTATCTGCAGGCAGGATGGTGATGTTTCATCTCTGTTGGGAGCTTTCAGGGCCAATCTCTCCTTCATTGGAAAACAATCAGTTAAAATCAAAATCTAATCAAATTTTCAAATCAAATCAAATTTTATTTGTTACATAAACACTCATACACAGTATGTTATGTGAAATGCTTATACGACTGCTGATGACTTAAAAAAAAAAAAGAAGAAAAGTTTAATTAAGAAATAAGATTTTTTTTTTACTTTAGCTGTAAAAAGAATTTTTAATGTACATTTACGTACAAATAATAAAATAAAATAAAATGATAGATTAAAAAAGGAATATAAAAAATATAATAAAATACAAAAGGGTTGAAGTGGAATGTAGAACCATGTCCAGTTATGGGCAAGACAATATGCAGAACAATGTCCAAAGGTTGCAGTTCAAAGTTTACAATTTTGTGGTGTGCAAGTGTGCCATATGTAATGTGTGGTGATTGTTTGTGAGAAAGCAGATCAGAGTGTTAAGTCCTATGTGGTGTTGTGATTGAGAGTCCATATAGCCTGCAGGAAGAAGCTCCTCCTCCTGAGGTGGTAGAGACGCTGCTAGTGCTGATATGACAGGACCATGACAGGTCCTGCAAGATGTGAACACCGAGGTATCTAAAGCTGTCCATTCCCTCCAATTGGCTCTTGTTGATGATGGTGGTCTGGTAGTTCTTCTCCTGCTTTGTACTAAAGTCCACTATCAGCTCCTTTGTCTTGCTGATGTTCAGGAGGAGGATGTTCCTCTGGCACCAGTTCTCCAGATTCCTAATCTCTGCCAGGTAGGCCGTCTCGTCATTGTCAGAGATCAGGCCCAATACGACGGTGTCGTCAGCAAACTTGATGGTGATGGTGGAGTTGGTAGTAGCTACGCAGTCGTATGTGTACAATGAGTACAGCACATTAGGAACACAACCCTGGAGGGCAGAGGGTAGAGAGGCTGCCCATTCTTGGTGCCTGTGGTCTTCCAGTTAAGAATTTGGAGATCCACTGACACATGGATGGGCTCTCAGGTGCTCCAGGTGAGAGATGGCATCGTCTGTAGAGCGGTTTGGGCGGTATGCAAACTGCAGGGGATCCAGTGTGTCAGGTATTGAAGAAACGATGAAGTCTCTGAGCAGCCACTCAAAGCACTTCATCACTACTGAAGTCAGGGCTCCAGGGTAATAATCATTGAGGAAAGCAGGATGGGGTTTCTATGGGACAGGAACAATGATGGATTCTTTAAAGCATGTGGGGATTATCAGCTGGGATAAGGAGAGGTTGAATATTTCTGTGAACACACGTGCTAGCTGGTTTGCACAGGCTCTTAGGACTCGACCTGGGATGCCGTCTGGTCTTGCAGCTTTCCTGGTGTTCACTCTCCTGAAGGTTCTCCTCACATCATGCTTGGATATGATGAATGCGTTTCCGGTGTTGGCATTATCATCTGCTGCCATTGGCGGCGCTAGAATGGTTAGCTTGACTTTGCTAGCTCTGTTTGCATTGTTGGTTGCAGCCTGTACGCTATAAGCATAGAAGGTTCAGCTCGTCTGCCAGAGACAGGTCCTCATTCGTCATACCGGATGTTGGTGCTTTATAGTCAGTTATTTTCCTTAGTCCCTCATTACATTTTTTAAAAAGTAACTAAGTAACTGAGTACTTGAATGGCGGACCTAGATTACATCAAAAAAGTAATCAGAGTACTCTAAAAAAGTCCCGCATTATAGGCAGCGGTGCGAGATCTCAGAGCGTTGCAGATGGTCCTATGGCAACCATGGCTTCTAATTGGGAAATGTTCTTATGGTCGATTTTTGCACAGTATCATCCGTTAGTTTTCCCGATGAATCTCACAACCGCTTCCATAAACACTGTAAAGCAGCCACCACGCACAACCTCCCCACGGACTGCAAACTACCTGCTTGAGGGTTTGTTTATATTTTGGCATGAGAAAGATGCCGACGTGGTCGGATTTTCCAAATAGTGGGAAAGATTGTGTCTTGTAGCTGTCTTTGGTTGTAGTGTAACAGTTTTTACCATTAATATGAATAAGATTGGTTACTTTTCAGCAGCGCTACATGCCCTATTGCAAAAAGGTTTGCACACTTATGCAAGCAGGTTATTATAATTTTTTTTTTTAATTTTATGTTTTTTTTTTTTTTGCAAATATTTTTCAGATCATTTTGTTTGGCTACAATCGCATTAAACATTTTACTTGCTTTACATGAAATTTTTTACATCACAAAAGATTTTAATCGTCAATGTAAACACATTTTTTTTCACTGTACCTTATCATGTAATATACCTTACTTTTTACTAAAATGTGTGTGGGGTGTACCTTTACAGGCATGGACCCGTCCAGTGTTTCACCTTTGGTTCTGCCATCATCAGGCATGTTCAAAGGACACCCACCAAAACAGTCTCACCCCCTGGAGACAGTACAGATGGACACCACTGAAAATGACAATCACGGTGAATATGAAGTGTACTGCATGGCTTTTAAACTCTGATTTATAAGTGATCTTGTGCCAAGCAGATACATACACCATAACTTAGATTGTACATTTTATAATGTTAATACCCAACTCACAATGTTTTTAAACTTATCTATCATAACATATCAACAGGTCCATACATATTTGGAGAGTGACATATGGAAGTATAACAGTGCCAAAATTCCTCAGAGCAAAACAGCATGTTGTATTACATGAACTGAAAAAAAACTTGTAAAAATTTGTCACAATAAAAATGTTTGAATTATTCTGTTCTGCAGTTTGATCTAAATGGAAAAAAATGGCTAAAGTATTTACACTGCTTGAAATTTTAAATTTTCAAAAATTGTGGTTATTTTAAATGAAAATGAAAGTGTAATGCAAGCATGTGCTTTTCAATGAAAAATATTGTCCGCACTAAATTTCTGTGCTAAAATATATTTGATTGTTATAAAGACCATCTTAATTATTTTTTAACCTCACAAATTCAGTCTGCCAAGATTGAACTTTTAATGATCATGTTGCCAACATTCAGGTACTACAATTCAGGTTGTCAAAATCTGAGTTTTTAAAGAGTCTTTAAATTCAGGTCGACAAAGTTCGGGTGTTGGGGATAGTTGATTGCTACGGCCCATTTCGCAGTGTACTTTAAAGTGTGCTCCCTCCCTACTTCCTGTGCAATCTACTTCGCAGGGAACTACTTGCCAATCGGAAGCCAGCACTTCTGAATAACTGTCTGGATTGCCAGTTGATCAGTACCCAAAAAAAAGTGGTCTGGTGTGCTTAAATGCCCCTTGCCACTGATCTCCCCAATGTACAGTAATCAATGTCTTCAAACAAAGCCTACACAAAGAAGTAAAAAAACATTTTCAGTACTCTTGGGCTACTTGCTCAATCCATGATTTCTTAATTTCTTGAAGTTAAGGTAATTCATTCATTCTTGATAATGAATGTTTGTATTATTGAGTATAGGGGAACGAGAAACCATCGCTGTGATGTTTGAATTAAATAATGCGCTGTCTTTGTTTGAAAAATTGTGATTACGTTGAGGGGATCCGTGGCAAGGTTGCATTTTAGCACATAAAGTTTGTTGTGATCAACTGGCAATCCAGCCAATTATTTAGAACTGCTACATTCCCATCAGCAAGTAGTTCCTTACAAAGTAGACCTCACAGAGGAGGCACACTTTAAAGGACACTGTAAAATGGCCACAGCAATCAGCAACCACTGCTCTTCCTGTGATATTCTGAATCTTTCCAACCAAAATTTTGTTGGCATCAATTTGAAGACTCTAATTTACCAACCTGAATTTTAATACCTGAATGTGAGAAATTAGAAGCTACTGAAGACAATATTTAAACCAATCAAATAAATTTTTCTACAGCAATTTAGTAAGCTCAGTATTTTGAGAAACCAATACCAATGAATTTTAAATGCTGGAATTACATTTTGATTAAAAATATACAACTACAATAAATTGCACGCAGTAAATTCTTGTAATGATGGGAATTTTTTCCCCCCTTTCAAATCAAATTGCAATCCAGGAAAAAACTGCACCCACTTTTGTTGCGATAAGTTTTTCTTCAGTTCATGTAATTCAACATAGTATTTTGCTTTGACTTCTATAGTGACAATTTTCTTAATTTTGCCTCGTTACACCACAACAATATATTTGTATATATTTGTATTATATATAGTGAAGCATTGATGATGTAATTTAAATGTCGACTTTCAGCCTTATTTGAAAGAGTTTAACAAAAAATATTACATCAACTATTTAGGAATCACAGCCACAGGATTTTTATATCACATCCTTTAAATTTCATGGGTTTTAAAGTAATTGGACAACTAACGGAAAGCCATTTGATAGGCGGTGTTTTGTTTCTTATTTATTTCATGAAAAATTGCAAAGATAAAAACAGTTGATTCCATGAATTTGCATTTGGTAGTCATTAACGGGAATTCTCAATATATGGTCCAAAGAGGTGTTCGTTAAGGTTAAGGAGGCCATCATTGGGGTGAATAAACAAAAAACATAGAGAGATATTAGAAACTTTAGGAGTGGCCTAATCAACAATTTGCTATATTCTTAAAAAGAAGGTATGCACTGGTGAGCTCAGGTCTTGAAGACCATTGGATAAAAACAAAGTGGATGGTCATAAAATGATTTCCTTGGTAAAGAAAAAAACCCATCACAAGATTTCACAAGAAGTCAAGAACTGAGTAGATGTACATACATGCAGGAAATGGCTTGAAGGCATTTTAAAATACACACGTTTACATCAAGGTTCAAAGCACTGGCAGCACAAGAATGCAAAGGTCAGATTAGACTTTGTGTATGCCCACTTTTGATTCAAGATTAATCTGTAATGGATATCTGGCCAAAAACCATCTTTTCCCTTTTCCATTATACGCCATGCAAGATATCAGGCTGCATTCTCAGTGTGTTGGTCAGCCATGCAATGACAGCCATTGTCAAGTCAAGTCAAGTCAAGTAGGCTTTTATTGTCATTCCAACCATATACAGTTAGTACACAGTGAAACGAAACAACGTTCCTCCAGGACCAAGGTGCTACAAACATGCAACAACATAAATTTACATCTCAAATTTTTACATTTTTAAGTTAACCTAAACCTAAAGTAACCTATCGAATTTCTATACAAAAATACACAATAGACAATGTGCACATGCAAATGTGCATACAAAGAGGTACATGACAGACAAGTTAACAACCATCTCTTTTGTCTTTTCGACGTTCAGAGACAGGTTGTTGTCTTTACACCAGTCCGTTAGCCTCTGCACTTCCTCTCTGTATGCTGACTCATCGTTCTTGCTGATGAGACCCACCACGGTCGTGTCATCAGCAAACTTGATGATATGATTGGAGCTGTGTGTCGCTACACAATCATGAGTCAGCAGTGTGAACAGCAGGGGACTGAGCGCGCAGCCCTGGGGGGCCCCAGTGCTCAGTGTGGTGGTGCTGGAGGTGTAGCTCCCAATCCGCACTGCCTGAGGTCTTTCGGTCAGGAAGTCCAGGATCCAGTTACAGAGGGAGGTGTTCAGGCCCAACAAGCCCAGCTTCCCGATCAGGTGTTGGGGGATGATTGTATTGAAAGCTGAACTGAAGACTATGTACAGCATTCTGATGTAAGTGTCTTTCTTGTCAAGATGTGACAGTGCCAGGTGGAGTGTGGTGGACATGGCATCGTCCGTTGAACGGTTCGAATGGTACGCGAACTGCAGGGGGTCCAGTGAGGGGGGGGGCAGCAGGGTCTTGATGTGTCTCATGACGATCCGCTCGAAGCACTTCATGATGATGGGTGTGAGTGCAACAGGGCGGTAGTCATTGAGACAGGACACAGAAGACTTCTTCGGCACGGGGACGATGGTGGTAGACTTAAAGCATGTGGGAACGACGGCGCTGCTCAGAGAGATCTTGAAGATGTCGGTGAGAACATCTGCCAGCTGTTCTGGACATTCTCTGAGCACTCTGCCTGTGATGATGTCTGGTCCAGCAGCTTTATGTGGGTTGACTCTGCTTTTTCCTCACATCAGCCGTGGTGAGACACACCACCTAGTCGTTCGGCGGAGGAGTGGTCTTCCTTGCCGTCACGTCATTCTGCATGTCGAACCATGCGTAGAAGCTGTTCAGTGCATTTGGAAGGGAGCCGTCACTGTCACAGGCAGGTGATGAAGTCCTGTAGTTAGTGATGGCTTGTATGCCCTGCCACATGCGCCGTGTGTCACCCCTGTCCCTGAAGTGATTGTGGATTCTCTGGGCATGTGCGCGCTTCGCCTCTCTGATGGCCCGGGACAGTTTGGCCCTTGCTGTTCTTAGGGCCGCCTTGTCCCCCGCTTTGAAGGCAGAGTCTCTGGTTCTCACAAGTGCACGCACCTCCGCAGTAATCCACGATTTCTGGTTGGGTCGTGAGATGATATTCTTGGAGACAATGACGTCATCAGTGCACTTGTTGATGTAGCTGGTCACTGATGACGTGTACTCCTCCAAGTCGGTGTAGTCGCCGTAAGTTGCAGCCTCCCTAAACATGTTCCAGTCAGTGTTCTCGAAACAGTCCTGAAGAGCAGAGTTGGCTCCTGCTGGCCAGGTTTTCACCGGTTTTGAACGCCTGACGAGTGGTCTGTATGCTGGAATTAGCATAACAGAGATGTGGTCTGAGTAGCCGAGGTGGAGGCGGGGCTCTGTTTGTGTAAACAAGATCCAGCATGTTTTCCCCTCTCGTTGCAAAGTCCACATACTGATGGAATTTAGGAAGCACTGACTTGAGATTTGCATGGTTGAAATCTCCAGCAACAATAAACAATCCATCCGGGTGTGTGTTTTGCAGATTACTGATCTTAGCACACAGTTCCCATAGCGCTTCCTTAGCATTAGCACTAGGTGGAATGTACACTCCGATAATGAAAACTGTGGGGAATTCCCGCGGTAAATAAAAAGGTCTACATCTAAGTCACAATCTCCAGCAACAATGAGCAAAAGCTAGAAACTAGCACAGAGTACTTACACCATTTCGTGTTGATGTAAACACACAAGCCATCGCCGCAGGTCTTACCGCACAGAGCTGCGTTTCTGTTGGCGCGAAATGAGGCTAGTCCATCTAGCTGAATGCCGGTGTCTGGAACTCTGTCGCTGAGCCATGTCTCCGTGAAAACAAATACACAGCAGTCCCTAACCTCACGCTGTGTAGCCTGTTGCAGTCGGATGTAGTCCAGTTTGCTAATACAATCGGGTCAAACTCTCTCTCTCTCTCTCTCTCTCTCTCTCTCTCTCTCTCTCTCGCTCTCTCACACACTCTCACACACACACACACACACACACACACACACACACACACACACACACACACACACACAGAGCTAGGAGTGGTGAATATAATGGGTCATCCTTGGAACCCTATGGACTACAAATAAGACGTTTCACTGTGTTATCCAGCAAAGCAGAAACATCAGTGTGCCACTAGCTCACCATTTCTCAAGGAATTTTTATTTTCTTCTAATTTCATATAAAAAAAGTAAATGAACAAAGAATGCATTAACTGTGGGAATACTACCTGAATGTGACATAGATTTATTGCAGAGGTAATTAAAAAACTTGCCACATCAAGGTAGTATTCCCAGTGTTCTAAATACAACATTGTCCTGGGCAGGATACTGAAAATGAGTGAGTGAACATTAAGCTTTAATTGTCCTAACCTGATCCAAAATACAATATTCCAGTAGTCCAGTCTTTTGTCCAAGTCAAATGTACATGGAATAATCCATCCGGCCATTTTCAACCAATTATCTGAAATCAGTTCATGGGAGTAGCAGTTTCAGCAGGGAACACCAAACTTCCCTTTCCCCAGCTATTTCAACCAACTATGACTGGAAGACCGAGGTGTTCCCAGGCTAGTGTAGAGATATATTCTTTCCACCTACTCCATAGCCTTCCTCCTCCCAGCTGGACGTGCCAAGAACACCTAGGAAGTCATCCTGGTGGAATCCTTACCAGATGCCCGAATAACCTCAACTTATTCCTTGCCATGCAGGAGTTTCACACGGATGACTGAGCTTCTCATCTTATCTCTAATGGAAAAGCCAGCTACCCTCCCAAGAAAACCATTTCGGCCACTTGTACCAATGATCATGTCGTTTCAGTCATTACCCAGGACCCAATGGGTAGGAATGAAAATCTCAACCCCTAGATCGAGAGCTTTGTCTTTTAACTCAACTCTGTTTTTGTCACACCGATGAACTGACTGTAATACTGCCCCTGCTGCTCCGATTGGCCGGCAACCTCACTCTCCTATGTCATCTCACTCGTAAACAAGACCCCAAAGTACTTAAACTCCTTCACCTGGGTTAATGACTCGCTCCCTACCTGGAATAGACAATCTATCGGTTTCCTGCTGATGACTTTAGAGGTGCTGATCCCCATCTCCGCCATTTCACATTTTGCTGAAAACCAATCCAGTGAACATTGCAAGTCACAGACTGATGATATCAGGACCACATCATCAGCAAAAAGCCTCAATGCAATCCTCAGCCCACCAAACTGAATACCCTCTCCTCCATGGCTATACTTTGATATCCTGTGCATGAATACCACAAACAGGATTGTTGACAGAGCAGAGCCCTGCAAAGGCCAACACCCACCAAGAAACAAGTCTGACTTACTACCAGAGGAAAAGGGGTTGCTAAAGGAATTGGATGGCCCTGAGGAGTGACCCCCTCACCCTATATTCCCTCAGTACCTCTCTCAGGAAATTCCAGGAGACTCGATCATACAGTCTTTAAATCCACAAAACACATGTAGACATGTAAACGTGTATGTTTTGGCATATTCCTAAGCCCCCTCCAGGATTCCTGCAGGAGTATCTGGTCTGTGTTCCACATTGGTCCATATTGATCCTCTTCAATCTATGGTTTGACAAAAACCGCCAAACACTCTAGCACTTAAGAGTACACTTTCTAAGGGAGTATAAGTAGTGTGATGCCCGTGTTTTTGGCACACACTTTCTTGTCCCTCTTTTTAAAGAAGGCAACTATCACCCAGTCTGCCACTCCTTAAGCACCGTCCCCGACATCCATGCATTGTTGAAGTGGTGTGTCAACCAAGACAGCCCCTCAACAGCCACAGCCTTTAACATTTCTGAGCAAATCTCATTAATCCCCAGGGCTTTGCCCCTGTGGGATTGTTTGCCTACCTCAGTGACTTGGCCCAGAGAGATTTAGAACTTTTCCTTTAACAGGTATATTCTTTTTTTGGTCTGCACCCATGTATGTACAGTACAGACCAAAAGTTTGGACACGCCTTCTCATTAAAAGAGGTTGAACTTGTATTATGGCCAGAAAAAAGCAGTTAAGTGAAGAAAAAAACGAGTGGCCATCATTACTTTAAGTAATGAGGGTCAGTCAGTCCGAAAAATTGGGAAAACTTTGAAAGTGCCCCCAAGTGCAGTCACAAAAACCATCAAGCGCTACAAAGAAACTGGCTCACATGCGGACTGCTCCAGGAAAGGAAGACCAAGAGTCACCTCTGCTGCGGAGGATAAGTTCATCTGAGTTACCAGCCTTAGAAATCGCAGGTTAACAGCAGCTCAGATCAGAGACCAGGTCAATGAGTTCTAGCAGCAGACACATCTCTAGAACAACTGTTAAGAGGAGACTGTGTGAATCAGGCATTCATGGTAGAATATCTGTTGATCTCCGTTGTGTGCATTTGTGATTTCTGCACCAAGTCCAGAAAGAGAGGCAAGGGCGGGCAGGGGTGACTTGGTGGCTAAGGTGTTGGACCATAAGGAGATGAGGTTGAGTGCATCCTTAAGAGTTTGAAATGAATCTGAGCATTCCTCTATCCATTGAAATGGCACATGTTTTTGTGTTAGTTTGTGAAGCGGTTCAGCAATGAAAGCATACTTGTACACAAACTGTCTGTAATACGAACGCAGTCTCAAAAATGCTCATAGTGGGTGATCTTGGAACAGACCAGTTATTTGTTTGTTCACTGTTGGCAGAGCCCTGGCAAAGGCCAACACCCACCAGGAAACAAGTCTGACTTACTACCTAGAACCAGAGTAAAAGGGGTTGCTAATAGGATTGGATGGTCCACACTGTACACTTGAATAAGTTGGCAAAACGAAAAAAATTTGAGGTAATCAGTTACATCAATTTTTTAAAGTAATGATGTTTCCAATCTTAAGTAAACAGACCTATCAGTTTTTGAGTTTATTGTACTCATTCATATTAATCGTTCTTTACTTGCATTATTGAGTAGCCTAACTCATACTTTTTAATAGCAATTATCTTTTTTTTTTAGTTGTTGTAAATTAAATAAATTGTTGTTGGTCTTTCGGCTGCTCCCGTCAATAGGTCGCCACAGCAGACAATCTGGTCTGCACACACCAGCATGGCACAGGTTTTACACCAGATGCCCTTACTGACACAACCCTCCCATTTTATCTGGGCTTGGGACAGGCATTTGGGACACGGCCAGTTGTTAGGAATCAAACCCGGGCCTTTCGTATGGCAGGTGAAACACCTACCATTCAGCCACCAGTGCCCTATTGGTTGGTGGAACTTTAAGGTGACAGTTACTTAAAATATCATTTCTACAAAAGTGTCATTTCTACAAACTCATAAATACCAAAAAGTTCTAAATACTCATCAAGGTCTATTAAATAATTACAATTAATTCAAATTAAGTTAACAGTACTCTATGTTTAATTACTTTGAGCATTATGGTTTACAGTTCAGTCCATCATGTGACACAATGTGTCCCATATACCGGACTGCAGTTTTACAAACTCACATTTATTGGGTTTAGTTTCAAGCTTGCTTGTCTAAATCTCATAGGAATGTCTATGAGATTTTTCGAATGATCATCACAAATAATATCATCACGATAAATAGAGCATGTTGTACATTGGATTCCTCTAGTTCCATGAGTCTCTAAAAAGTTGGTGTTGAATATTTCAGTCCCATTGACATTACTTCGAATTGGAAACCCACTATGAATGCATTTTTAGGCCTATACAAAAGGCCATTTCAACTTTTCTTGTATTCTCATGTTTGGTAGCCCCTGTGTGTCTTTATGAATAAAAATATTGAAATTTATTTAAGAATTAAATAATTTCACTATTTAATTCTAGAACTAGAATTAAATGCAAATATTGTAATTTTCTCTGTCCTGTGTGTAAATAATCTTACTGCCTCAGAAGCATCATAGTGGGAGGGAGTGGAACTGACTACTTAGAGCCCCAATGATGGGAGGGCCCTTACAATTCTGGTATGAAATATAAGAGATATGGATCATGAAAGAAAGGGGCTCAACGAGACAATTACGTGTAGGGCCCAAAGTTCTCAAAATGGGCATGCGCAATGAGGGCATTGTGTGCATGTACCAATCCCCTTATTTTCAGAATTTCACTCCAAGCTTTTCTTAAAAGTTGGCAGCTCTGGTACAATACATGGGTGAAAATTTTGCCAACAATTATTTATTTGGTGTGGTAGTATTATTTGTCGCAGAGAAAATGGTGAATGCTTTGATCATGTGACTGCAAGAGCACAGTACATCGAGCACATATTGCACCATGTAGCTTTGGGCATACCAGATCACTCACTTTCTATAAATTATTGTAGTAAATAAAGCGTCGCATAGCATCACATATTCATCACCTGAACCTTTGAAACTTATGCTCTTTTCATACAGCACTCCCTTGTTGAATGGCTGGCCTTATTTATTTTCAACCATGTATTTATGTTGGCTTGCTTCCTTCCTTTTGTTATATTTAAAATGTATTTAGCTAATGCAGTTCATATGAAATGGTCTTTACAAAATATGAGTGTCAATAACGAAGATCGTGCGCTGTGGAGATGGATCCAGGTGCAGGTGATGGAGCAGGCTGTGAGTCTCTGTAGATCTGTTCTGCGGCAGTAGGGAGAGTGGGAGCATAGGAGCTGAGCAGCGAGATCCGTAGCGTTGTACACGCGCTGAGACGTGAGACTAAACCGTAGTTGTGAAGGCGGAAGCGTTAGATCAGAGCCGTGTGCTCCGTCAGCGATGTAAAAGAGCCAAAACGTTAAACTGGGTCGTGATCGTGAAAGCGGAAGCATGAAATCAGAGCCGTTAAATCCGTCAGCGAGAATGTTGAGCCAAACGTCATTCGAAGCCATAGTCAAAAAATGAAAGCGAGAATTCAAAGCCGTTAAATCAGTCAGCGAGGAAATTAGTCTGAAAACATGGGACGAGAATCGTGAAAACAAGAAAACAAAGCGGAGTTGGAAACGTGAAAAACATGAAACAGAAACGAGAGAATATTGACACACACAAATAATCTGGCAGCGAGACAGCTCGCTGCGCTTCCTTATGAGCCGGAAGAACTCAGCTGCAGATGAGAAACCGGGACGGTCCGGGGGCGTCTGAGGAGAGATGACAGCGTGGGAAAACATGGCCGCGTGATGAGAAGCATGACAGCGTGGGAAAGGAAATGTCAAGAGGCGGAAGCGCTGAGAGCATGACAATGAGGGGTATCAAAAAGTTTGAAAACTAGCTTGAAAACTAGATGGCTGCACAACAGATGGCAGCCGCACATGGCTGTACACACAGTCACAGGCACTACAAACCTTCATAAGTCAGTGTGCCAAAAGTTCTGTTCACATTGTCCTGTGCACATCGGTAGCTGTGCAGCTGGTGCTATTCTGACTGTGTGTTACCTCGTCTGCTATTTCATCATGCAGAGCAAGGAAGTTATAACTAAGAGTGAACGTGAAATTCTATGTGAAACTGGGCAAATCTGCCACAGAGATGCTTGACCTGATTCAGCAAGTTTACAGCTATGCTGCAATGGGTCTTTTAAGATTATTTGAGTGTGCACAAATGCACACTTCAAAGCAGAAGAATATTACTGGAAGAGACAACACGAGACTTTCAAAGAGCTCAAACCCCGAAAATTTCTAAACCGTCAGGTAACTTGTGAATGATGATCGTCAGGGAACAATCCACAACATTTCTGCTACTGTCTGTGTGTCATACGGAACAGTCTAGGCAATAAGTCTAGGCAAAAATCATCCAAGAACTTTGTCAGAGTCCTTCATGTCAAGGATCATTAGCAATGATGAAATATAGGGTGTATAGGTAAGATCCTAAGCCGATTCAACAGCCTTCACAGAGATGAAGAGCCCATCATTTCCACAACTCAAAAAAGGTGAGGCAGGTCTGCAGCTCAAACAAGTGCATGCACATTGGCTTTCTGGACATTGTCAGACTGTCAATAGTAAATTCTATTGTCAGGTTTTAAGGCGTCTGAGGAAGGAAATTTGTGTGTATGATTGAAGTACATAGGTTATTTAAACTTTACTGCATGACCTCTATAGAAAAGTGCAGAAACGTATCACAAATATTATTATTTGAAGCCGATCAATAAAACTTTAGTTAGTTTTCCAATGTGTATGTTTAGATACATCATGCATGATTTGAATAAATCTGTTCAAATATCACTTGATAAATGTTAGTACATGCTTATTTTTTGTAAGATTTTTTAATTTAACAGGTGAAATCAGGCATTATTATTATTCTTAAAAGTAAATGTCCTTTTTCTTGGTATCAACATTCTCCAAAAATCCACTGAACACATTAATTTCAGGGCACTCAGGGCAGCAGCTGTTTTGCCCATACTGTAGTTTTATTTTATTGATCTGTTACGACCTAGCCCAGAAATGGCATTAACACTATCATGCAGGTTTGATGTCAACCATTTCTCATTCCACTCCTGGTTTATACCCAGCCTTGGTTCATTCAACCCCAAAGGCTAGCTGAGTATAGTAAGCCACAAAAATGTGAAAGATCAAAGATTAAGTTGACACCCACCTATTTCCCCCTTCCCTATCATCTTCAAGTTTAAAATGTATTCTAAAGTCTAAAATGCATTTTAAACTTGAAGATGATAGGGAAGGGGGAAATAAGTGGGTGTCAAATTAATCTTTGATCTTTCACATTTTTGTGGCTTACTATACTCAGCTAGCCTTTGTGGGTATCCTCCTGGTACTCCGGTTTCCTCCCACAGTCTAAAGACATGCAGATTAGGCTGATTGGTTTTCCAATCAGGATAAAGTGGTACAGCCAATGAGTGAGTGAATGAGTGAGCTAGCATATTTGATTAAATGCACACGCTCTGGATTTATGGATCTTAAACCCTTGTGTTTCTGTTTACAACAATATTCAGCCCACACTTTGGATTAGATGCACATTAGATGCTCTGTACAGTATTTATGGACATTGAATTTTCTGTATTTCTGCCTACAAAGACTTATCCAGCGCATTGGATTAAACACGCCGCTCTGCATACTTTATATTAAGCTTTGATATTTCACATTCCTGTGGATTACGAGACACTTCAGAAAACCGGATCAAATAACATGTACTCTGATTTGAGAACTTTGATCTTGTTTAAACCCATTTTGTCACACTTGAGTTTGTCACATTTTGAGTTTGACTTTACTTTGGGTGAACGTTAAGATTTCTTTACATACAGGCGCTTTTGATGCACACTTTCAGATTCTTGCTAAGTTTTAAGTCTTCATTATTTGTTTGTGTTTGCTTGGACTTATAACCATGATCTCAGATGCTCATGGGTTTTATGGGCATTAAATTTACTGTCTTCTTGCTTTGGATTAAACATTGCTTCCTGACTTTCTGTGAGTTTACCATTAAAGCATGAGACTTTCATTCTCGTGTGGTTCGTCTGCTTTTGGGTTCTTCCAGCCTGCCTGGCTTGTGCCTGACATGATTGTGATAGGAAGCAGTTATGCATTTGACTTTTTGGGTTGACTTTTGTAATTGTTTCTGTTGTTGTTTGGGATTTGCAATAGACAACCTCGTGTACCAGAGAAAAAATATTTGCCAGAATAAGTAAAGGTGAAAATTACATTTCATTAGTATTCTGATAAGCTTTCTATTTCTGCAAATCCTTTTGTGCAAATCCTAATATGTTAATTCACTCTGAATTAGTGTTAATTTCGTCGTCAGCGAAAAACATTTGTTGACAACGTTATTCCAAGGATAGCAAGGAGACAGACACTAACCATTTTAATAAATCATTGATAAATTTTTTGTTTTTCGGCTGTCGTGATAAAGGTAATCATGTCATCTCGTCATCTCCGCAGCAGTGGATGCGCCTATAATTCACATTTCATACGAATTACATAATCTGAAATTTGTTTTCCATTAGTTTATATAAACAGATATTTCGCTTTCTATAAGTATATATTTTTCACGCCTGTGAGACAAGTTTCGTTTAATTTCCTGATGCACTCAAGCGCACCCTGTTTGCTTTCATTATTTTGCAAAATCAAAACGTTTTGTCATCATTGAGTGCACTTAAATAAAAGTAGAGTCTTATAAAGGTTATGTAGCTTATATAGTTTTATTATATAGTTTTTGCACATTAATCTGACAATAACTGTGGCACACCCACTTTTTCTGTTGTACACCCAGAGTCTGTTTTCTGTTTTCTCCACCAGTGTTAGACATGATAAAATCTAAAGGCTCACTGTGTTAACATTTACTTCACTTAAATTCGATCCTAATAAGATTTTATTTAATTTCAATTTTAATTTGTATTGTAATTTTAGTACTGTAATTTTGAATTTGTTTAATTACAATGTTTCACATGATTTTATCTGCTAAGACGTACAGCTATAAAGGATATAAGAGAATGAACTAATTACTAGGGCTATAGTTTTATAGTGCCACTCAGCGGTAAAGTCACAAAGCCAAATGCTGTAAAAAAAATACGGTAAAACCATTATCCTGGTTGAGTACCATCTGTATAGTACTGCCAGGAGTACATTTAAAATGGGCATAAAATCAGCCAAAACACAACATAAAGCATTGGGGCAAAAACATTGGGGCTTGTTTTAACAACCTCTGGCAGGTGTTGGAGGAAATTAGCGTCATAACAGACAATAAGAGAACAACATCTTTCTCTTTTAACAGCTGTTGCACCTTAGCGGAGGATTTAAATAACCGTTATGCTCGCTTTTATAGGGGACCCACCACTCCCTCTAATGATACTGCCACATGATGGGTGCCAGCATGCTTCAAGAAAACTACAATAGTTCCACCTCCAAATTATAAAATATTAAATGTTTAAGTGATCCTGTGTGATCAGCAATACCCTGCACATCACCTGTTCCAGCTAATGCTCTAGTTAGAGGGTACAGGTCCACAGGCTTTGAGGTTGCTGAACGATCAGCTTCCCCTCTCTGCCCATGTCCCCACCATTACGTATCATACATCACTCTTACAATAACTGAACTGGATTTTGCATTACTGCAGGACACACAATAGACACACATTTTTGGTTCCCCTACCACCCTCCCCCTCTATACTATTTTACATAACAGCTGTTATGGTTACTGCTGCACTATGGTTGCACTTTATTACATGCTGGAAAGATGATGCTCTAATGATATCTTGTTGCTATTTATACTGTGATATTATTTCACATATTTGGCATCACCATTAAAATACAGTAAATACATTGTAAGAATGAAAAAAAGAACACAAGAAAAAAAAAACTGAAGAAATCCAAACTGGAACTGAAATGTGTAAATGGTACATGGTAAACACTTTGTGTATCTTTTCACTACTCAATTGTTATCCCTCTTTCTTTCACCAGCTGAAAATCTGTATAAGCCAATGCGTGTGCATGCATTTTATTTGTACAGTTACAGGAACTGTGAGAGGAGTTTTATTTAGATAAGTCAAAAGAACAAGGACCACTGAATGCAACTAATTGAGGATGTAAAGTAAATACAAGTGCTTCCGGGGCGCTGCACGGCGGCTGACCCAGAGCCTCACGCTAATTTAGCTTGTTTGTTTGTTTTTAAATTTGCGTTTTTTCGTTACGTGTTTTTGTCTTTCGTTTGTGCATTTGTGGATTATGGAGATAAGTTGGACATGGTTTATTTTTTATTTTTATTGTTTTCTGTCAACAACTCGTTGGTTGTCCCTGGGCAAGATGTCGTCTACTCCAGGGAGATATGCCGGACTGTCCTGAAATTGTATGGAAGTCAAGGTTTAAGGCGAAGAAGTTGAAGAAAAGGGGTTCGAGAGGGGGGCATTTTGTGGATCAGATGGTTTTCATACTCAGAGATTTTAATAATTGTGAACGTTCTGGTCACTTGCCAACATTATACCAGTATATAGACTGCCCCACGCAGCTTTCGCAGACTTTGGATCAATGTTACGGTAATATACTGAATGATTATAAAGCTGCCTCTCGCCCACAATTGGGTAAGTCAGACCATAACGTTATTCATTTGTTGCCTAAATATAAAGCTAAAGTCAAACAGGAAAAGACTATGGTAAGAGAAGTTGAGTTGTGGTCTGAGGTCTGCCAAGAGAGACTGAGAGACTGTTATGATGATACAAACTGGGATTTGTGTAAATGCAGATGAGTTAACGGAAATGATAACATCTTACATTATTTATATCTGTGAGAATAATGTTGTACCAACAAAAACTGTTAAAATATATGCCAATGTGGATGTGACATGAAATGAAGAAGTGTCTGAGAGATAAAAGGGTAGCTTTTGCTCAAGGCAATATGGTACTCTTTAAAGAGAAAAGATGTGAACTCATAGCAATTATTAAGAAATCTAGTAAACAATATAAAGATAAAATGGGGAAGCAACTTGTTACTGGGGATGCTAGCAAGGCATGGAGTAGTTTAAATAACATGATGGGAAGAAAGACACAGAAGCAACACAGTCAATCTATTAATATTGGCATATCTGTAAACGAATTACATCAGTTTTACAGTAGGTTCAATAACACTATTTGCGATGTTAGGGATGACCAAGAGTGTTGTCATGTCTGATAACAGGGCCATAGCAGGGTGCATTTATCAACTTAAAGGTGTTTTTACTCAATATTTCAGTTTTTGCTTGATACACATATTGTCCCACATTCCTGGAAGAAAACCACAATCATCCCTGTGCCTAAAAACTGCAAACCTGTATCACCAAATGATTTTAGACCTATCGCCCTTACCAGCATTCTGTGTAAATGCATGGAAAGTGTTTTGTTGGGGCATCTGCCGAACATTCATTTGTTAGATCAATTGCAGTTTGCTTATAAAGCACAGAGAGGCACTGAGTTGATGCTACGCTAACTCTGCTTCATACGATTAGTAAGCATACAGTATTCAGTACTTTGGCGCTTTTGCCAGAATTTTATTTATTGATTTTAGTTCAGCTTTTAATACTGTACAGACTGATATTTTACACAAATGGGCATCTTGTGCTATGGATTAAGGATTTTTTTTAACTGACCGTCTCTGTGCAGGGTAACATGTCTGATAAAATTACTTTAAATATGGGAGTTCCCCAAGTTTGTGTGTTGTCACCTGCATTATTTTCTATATATATGAGTGATATGCAGATTTGTGAAAATAATTTTATACTACTCAAGTATGCCGATGATATGGCCATGGTTGGTCTCATGGTTAGTGGACGGGGGGAGTTAGAGAGGGCATACTTTGAGCACATAGACCGTGAGGAACGTGCCTTGTCATTAAATGCTTCTAAAACTAAGGAATTCATTGTTAGCACCAGGGAGGGGCAACCTAACTGTCAGCCAGTTATAATTGGGGGACAATGTGTTGAAAATGTTACAAGAATTAAATATCTAGGGACTGATCTTGATTGTACCCTTAATTTTGGTGAGCACATAGATTATATTTCTAGGAAGGCAACCCAAAGGTTGTTTTTGTTAAGTAAATTGAATAGTTTTAATGTAAGTAAGGGAATATTGAGTCTGCTTGAGAGCATTATCTTATAATAATCTTATAATATTAAAAATCTTATAATATTACCTGCTGGTTCAGGAATCTGGGGGTCAAAAGTAAAAATAAGCTCGCAAAGATTATTAATATAGCTGGTAGGTTTGTATTGGACCCCCAAAGGCAGTTGGTTGAATTATATACAATCCAGACTAGGGGGAAAGCTTTACAAATAGTTCAGGATCATACCCACCCTCTTCAACACGATTTTGAAAAATTACCATCAGGTAGAAGATATAGGGTACCCATAGCAACAAGAAATGTTTTTAAGAATTATTTAATACCTTTTGCTATTAATTTATTAAACAAATGAAATGTGTTTCCTTGGCCGATTGTTGCTAACAATTGTTTGTTATTGTATAGGTATTGAAATTGTGGTTTAATATTATTGGTTCTGTATGCCTTTAGTACATTAAGGTGTCCTGATCCATGATGTGGGGGCTTTATGTGTTTGCTTATGTATTTGTTTTTGATGTGTTTTTGTTTGTTCTGTGTTGTGTGATGTTAGTCTGAGGCCAAAGACAAATTTCCACATGTGTGGACAATAAAGATTTCTAATCTAATCTAATCTAATCTAATCTAATCTAAAGATGGACACAGGATATGCACTGTGGGAACATGGTGTAAGAAAAATGTTAATTTTTAATAAACATGTATAGTGTGACTTCACTTTCTGCATTGCAATTTAATGTGAATTTTAAAAAATCCTTACAGCATTTACAATGCTTGAAATTTTTACAGCAGGTAAGAATCTTTCCCCGGGAAAATGAAATACTCAGACCACAAAAACAACATAGCATAATGCACATTGTCTGTGAATGCCTGAATGTGGTTATGAATATGACTTTTAGCAAAGATAACATGTTCTCATGAACCCATGGAGCGTACTTTCACTTTGTAAAATGCTGCATTTCGATCAAAAGCCAGGTGAAAGTGTGCACGGATATGAGCAGATTTATCAATAAAAATTACTGATAAATCTGCAGACATAATCCCCCAGAGATGCAACAAACACAAATATATACTTTCTAAATAAACGCTGCCTTTTGCAATGCGAAACACGCCGATATGAACAGCTTTATATAAATCATCATATAAAATATTTTAATGAATTTATCAGAAATCACGCTTTATTTTTTTCCCTCCCTAGCCTCAGTGAATCCTGTTTTTGTGTGAGGAATTCAAATATATAGGTGTGAACAGCTGAGACATCAATTTCGTCCTGGGGAAATCTGGTGTCAATAGGTCTTATATATTCATGAGAAGTGATGGATTATTCAGTGAAACAGAGGCTCTGCTGAAAAAGTTAGGCATATCAGTCACGTTACCCCAAATAAAAGGTCTTTCTGAGTGTTATAATTTAGTTGTTTTGCTATAGGCACACACCCAAGCCTTTCATGAATACAGTTCTGTGTGCAAAACAATCTGCCAGGTTTGTTTATTCTCAGTTTTCTGCTAGAGATTGAAATTGAATTTTGACATAAGTTTTAAAGCTGCACATGAATCTAACATATTTACATCAGCCACATTATGAAAGCCCAGTTTGTGCTCTATGTATATAAGGGAAATGTATTAAACACAAATTTAAATTTTACTCCAATTAACAACTAAATCACTGTCCAACCTGAAATCACTGTCCAACCCAAATGCATTAATTTGCCTTTCCTCTTTAGACAGTCTGCTTATAAAGCTCATAAACATGCATTTGGGATGTTTATGCATCCATTTTGTGGACTTTATGATATTCTAAAGTAGTGCTTCTGAAAAAATGTCAGCAAAGATTTTTGGCACTGTTTACGTCACAGAGGTAGTGGAAAACATTACATATTTTAGCTAAATAAAAAGTTAAATGAAAAGAGACGTAGTTGAATCCAAAGTAATCTGTAAGAGCTTTTTACTGCAGAACAAGATAACCCAATTTTGGTAATTTAAAAAATATGAAGATTTTCAATGCATGCAAAAATTATTACAATCAATATAATACAATATTGATATAGAAACTAAAATTAGAATATTTTGTTTTTAACAAGAGTGATAAAAGGCACAAATGACAACATACTGAATCAAACTTTTGTATATGATTTTGCAAAATCTTGGCTCTAACAGTTATGTCACAGTTAATAAATCAGCCAGTGTTTGTGCCACTGTAGTTTAAGATGAGTAATATTTTAAGTGAGTTTTAATTAAAACATTGTGAATATATGCTTTGTGTTTTTTATTGAGTCATGGCAGAACAAAAATATTTTAAACTTTTTAAGATTTGATGAAGATCCTAAGAAACAATAAAAGTAATACAAAAAAAAATCAGTTTATAATGCATCATCAGACTCCTCCTCTATCAGTTTCAGTTTCACTTTGTAGTTTTGTAGTTGGCCACGGTGCCTTATCACTAGGGTTGGGTATTTTTTTTTTCAATACCAGTGCCAAATCGATACTTTTAAACTGGTACCGGTGCCAAAACGGCGCCTGAACCGATACTTTGCAAAAGCCACAAAATGATGGTGGATGACTCAAGAATACATTTTTAATGAACAAAAAAATGTATGCTTAAAATTAAACAATATATTAAAAGTTTAAGGTATTTATGAATATATAAGTAAACACAAATAAAATAACAACAACAAAACATAAGCCACCTGACCCAACTACAATAACTAAATGCTTCAAATTTTAGCGATTCTTTTGCAGAAAAATCACCATATTTCCCTTTT